>MU011748.1:0-51725 GCA_011074415.1 Stictonetta naevosa
CAGGAGCTGGGAGGGGACAGACCCAGGACAGCTGACCCCAACTGCCCAAAGGGGTATTCCATACCATCTGACATGCTGAACAATGTATAGGGGTAGCTAGCCAGGGTCGGGGGGGGGGCGGCCGCCTGGGGACAGGCTGGGCATCGGTCAGCGGGTAGCAAGCAACTGCACCGTGCATCACCTGCTCCGTACACATCATTATTATTATTCTGTCCCAATAAACTGTCTCTATCTCAACCCACAGGCCTCAGTTTTTCTCGTTTCTCTCCCTCATCCCAGAGAGGGGGGGGAGGGTGAGCGAACGGCTGTGTGGTGTTTAGCTGCTGGCCGGGTTAAACCACAACAGTCCTCTTATCTCCCAGACTAGAGTCTCAATGTTCGCCCTTCAAACCCTCTATTTACACAAATTGCTGGACCCTTCCTTTGCATGATACAAGAACCATGTACACTAATCACTCTGTTTTTCTTAAATAGAAGGTTATATTTCATCATGTGGCCCTAGCATTGTTCCATACTGACACGAAGCAAATTAACACATTTCACACTTAGCAGGGGGTAGTGCTCAAAAATGGGGAGAAAATGAATGGCCTCCTGAAAGAATCATACAGTATTACGGACCAGCTACCTGGAACCCGAACGAGGTAGTATCGGGAGCCCGGGAACCTATTTATAATTTGAATCGAATAATTAGATTGCAGGCTGTCCTCAAAATTATAACCAATCAAACAGCGACAGCTTTGGATCTTTTAGCTGATCAATCCACCCAGATGAGGAATGCCATTTTTCAACATAGAATGATTTTAGACTATTTACTAGCAGAAGAAGAGGGTGTGTGTGGAAAATTGAGCGATTCTAATTGTTGCTTACTGACTGATGATAATGGAAAAGTGGTTAAACAGATAACAAAAGAAATCAGAACATTAGCCCACGTCCCAGTACAAACTTGGAGGGGTATGGATTGGTATTTGTTTTCATGGCTGTCCGGTGGACCATGGGTTAAGAGAATGTTATTTTTATTTTCATGTAGTATAATGATGTTGTTGTTTATACCTTGTATGATACCTTGCTTTACATTATTGATATGCCAAATAATAAATAGTACCCAGTTTGTAATGGCTTCAATAGAGAAGGTGATATGTCAATGATGATGCTTAAGAAATGGTCTCCTCCCCAAGAACCAACAGATGAGATCCAATTGTTACTAGCAAAGGTCGAAGAAAAAACACGAATCAATACCATGAAAAAAGGAAATGGGGGATTGTGAACTGTGTTCATTTGATTCGTGTCAGTATGAAACAATGCTAGGGCCGCATGATGAAATGTAACCTTCTAAGAAAAGCAGAGTGATTAATGTACATAGTTCTTGTATCATGCAAAAGAAGGGTCCAGCAATTTGTGTAAATAGAGGGTTTGAAGGGCGAACACTGAGACTCGAGTCTGGGAGATAAGAGGACCAAGAAGGTTTTTTGGGAACTGCTGACTTCTGCATGAGACGCTGCCCAAGCCTCTGATGTCTGGCAAAGAGATCCACCAAATAAGGAGAAAGGGAGAGTTGAAGGACGACCAAAAGACAAAACCTGGGAGGAAGACTACGAGCCTTCAGCACAAGAGACCCCCAGAAAGACCAGCAGAGACTGATACGCATGCGTCCGGAGAGGGTTCAGATTCTGGAAACTAATTATAATAACCCTGCCTTTTCTAGGAATAGTGATGAATATGTATTAGTCTAGGAGCATAAAAATCAGCCACCTGATGTAACAGGTGTGTGTCTTGGTGGAGCAGAGACTTCCGGCGCACCCAGCACTGTTTGCTTGCCTCTATTCGCTTAATAAATCACAAACTTTGATTAAGATCCTATTTGGGACTTAATCATTTATCTCACTAAGGCCAGCTTTGGTTCCATCACTGCTGCGCTTGTCTGGTTCTATCACTGCTGCACTTCTTTTGGTTCCATCAAAATTAATTCTTCATTAATCTGGGTGACTCTTACCGTAATGCTATTAATATCGGTGTGAGAAACGAACTGTAGCCAATAACATAGGCTCAGGCGAGGATCTCAGTGAAGTAGCATTTTTATTTGCGATTGCAATGGCGGGCGTCCTGCAAGCAGGAGTGCACAGTAAAAGTATATCATAATCTTATAATCCCTATTACCTGATGCTTGATACCTTCCGTTTCCTCATTAGTTGAGTACTACAGGTTCACAAACTACTCAATGCTTATTACTATACCATATATATACAATTCTATTTGACCAACCGTTAATTTCTAATTTTCCTTTTTTTCTTCTTCTTCTCTTGTGACTAGAGGGCCCGTGATTTTTTGGTTTTACTGATTTCACACTTCTTGTCCTGTTTTTCTTCGCTATCCTCATTTTGGGACAGTGAGACCTTCCCCTTATCTGCTTAACATACTCCCCACTGCTATGCTACTGTCATGCCTGCACAATCACTTTTGAATATGCAAGGTTAGTGGAATTTTCCACTGCAAAAACACCTTCTACTGCAAAAACAACTTTGTTTCTCACGTGGCATATAGCAATTGTGGTAGTGATGGCATACAGTATTATACAGAAGTTAACAACATACAATTCAAATAATGGGCTATTCTCACCCAAAATCAAATCTCCTTGAGGTACACATCCTTCTGCATTACTCACCAGGTGCACCCAGCTCCTCGAGCAAAAGCAATCCCACAGACAGGCTTGCCTTTGCCTGAGGCAGGAATAGCCCAGACTGTTTTACCCAGCATGTTTCTTACATGCACTACAGGAACTTTGTCTCCTATGGTATGTAAGAGTTCTGATTGGGTAGGTCCAATTTGATTGGTAGATCCCCTAGTGTTGACTAACCAGGTGACCTTTCCTAAATGCGTATCGCAATGTTTGAATGTCCCAGCACACATTGCTTTCTGTGTAGTTTTTAACAGTCCATTGTATTGTTTAATTTTCCCAGAGATTAGTGCCTGATAGATGTCATATACCCAATCCATGCCATACTCTTTGGCCCAATTGTCCAGGATGTTGTTTCAGAAATGAGCCCCCCAGTCTGCATATTTCCCGGGGTGCCATGTCACCATAACACTTGCTTTTCAAGGCCTGGAATAGTGTTCCAGGTGGTGGCATGGGGCACAGGATGTGTTTCCAGCCATCTGGTAGTTGCTTCCACCATTATAAGCACATGGCCCTTGCCGTTGCAGGTTTGAGGGAGTGTGATGTAACCAATCTGCCTGGCCTCTCCATATTTATATTTCGGCCATCGTCCTTGTTGTGGTTTAGCCCGGCCGGCAGATAAGCACCACACAGCCGTTCTCTCACCCTCTCCCCTCCCTCTCTGGGATGGGGGAGAGAAACGGGAAAGTGAAGCCTGTGGGTTGAGATAGAGACAGTTTATTAAGACAGGAAAATAATAATAATAATAATAGTGATAATAGTACTACTAAAAATAATGTGTACGAAACAAGTGATGCGCAATGCAATTGCTCACCACTCACTGACTGATGCCCAGCCTATCCCCGAGCAGCCAGCCCCCCCATCCCTGCTAGACCCCCCTATATATAGTTCAGCATGATGTCAGATGGTGTGGAATACCCCTTTGGCCAATTTGGGTCAGCTGTCTTGGTTCTTGGTTCTCTGGTACGAAAGCACAGCTTCCGTACCAACCACTTCCGAAGCAGCTTGAACCCCTTCATCTGCTTCCAGTCTCTTTTTCAATTGTAGCATAGCAGGCCTCAGATCCTCTGCGTCTTCGATTCCAAAACCCTAGGGGTCAACCTTGAGTTTCCCCAGTGTTATCTGTCAAAGGATAATGTGGGTCAACAGACCCTGGCTGCAGTGTAGAGCACGTTTCTCACATCTTGTCCTATCCAGACTGGCCCAAGGGATACTGTGTGAATGTGGTGGTTTTACCGTGCCAGGCAGCTGAACACCACAACCGCTCTCTCACTCCCCCTCCTTAGATGAGGAGGAGAAGAAGTAAAGGAAAGAACTGCCGGGTTGAGATAAGGATAATTTAATTAAAGGGAAAAACAATTATTAAGGAAAGATTATTATTAATTAAACAATTTAACTAAAGGGAAAAAAGGGAAAGGGGAAAAGCAACAGGGAAAGGGAATAACAAAACAAAACAAGTAAAGGCTATGTGGAAGTGCAGAGGAAAGGAATTACTCTCTACTTCCCACAAATGAGCGATGCTTGACCACGTCCTTGAAGCAGGGCCTCAACGCACGTAGCCAGTGCTCGGGAGGAGGACAGACGTTTTCACAACGAGAGCCCACCCCTCCCCTCTTCTTCCTTTTTCCACCTTTTATTGCTGAGTGTGACATCATATGGTATGGAATATCCCTTTGGTTGGTTTAGGTCAGCTGCCCTGGTGATGTTTCTTTCTCACTTTTTTGCCCACCCCCTAGGAGGGTTAGAGAGAGTCCTGATGCTGTGCCAGCACTTCTCAGCAGCAGACACAACACCAGTGTGATACCACTGCTGTCCTACCTACAAGTGCAGAGCACAGCACTGTATGGGTTGCTGCAGGGAAAGTTAACATCCCAGCCAGACCCAGTACAGTGAACTGTCTCCTGTTTGATCTATTCAAAGTCTTGTTGCTTCTCAGTGCCCCATTTGAAAGTGTTCTTCTTCTGGGTCAGACACCTAGGAAAGCTTGGGGGGCTTTTTTTGCTAGTTGGTGGAGACACAGCTGTTATTTTGTTGATCACACCCCTTGGGATCTGATGACATTCATCTTACCATTTTATTTCTAAAATCTGTATCTGCTTTGCAGGTCCTTTGACATTACTTTTTTTTTATGGTGTTATATGATTAAGTCATCAATGTACTGCAGGTGTTCAGGGGCTTCCCCCTGTTCCAGGGCAGTCTGGATCAGTCCATGGCAAACAGTAGGGCTGTGTTTCCACCTCTGGGGCAGTCAAGTCCAGGTGTACCAGATGCCCCTCTACGTGAAAGCAAACTATGGCCTGCAATCTGCTGCCAAAGGGATTGAGAAAAATGCATTAACGATATCAGTTGTGATATACCACTTGGCTGCCTTTGATTCCAATTCATATTGAACTTCTAGTATGTCTGGCACAGCAGCACTCAGCAGTGGCGTGACTTCATTCAGGCTACAATAGTCCACTGTTAGCCTCTATTCTCCATTAGACTTTTTCACTGGCTATATGGGACTATTAAAAGGTAAGTGAGTCTTGCTGATCATTCCTTGTCTCTCTAGCTGACAAATCAGTTTATGAATGGGAATTGGGTAGTCTCGGTTGGTGTGATATTGCCGCCAGTGCACCATAGTGGTAGCTGCTGTTCTTCGATCCTCAGCAACACCTCATCAGAAGGGTCCTCTGAGAGACCAGGCAAGGTAGGTAGCTCTTCAGTTTTCTCCGTCTCCAATGCAGCTACAGCAAAATCCCACAGGTACCCTTTTGGGTCTTTGAAGTACCCTCTCCTGAGGTAGTTTGTGCCAAGGATTCACGGAGCATCCGGGCCAGTCACAATGGGGTGCTTTTGCCACTCATTCCCAGTAAGTCTCACTTCAGCCTCCAATACAGTTAACTGCTGGGATCCCCCTGTCACTCCAGAAATACAGATGGGTTCTGTTCCTTTATATCTTGATGGCATTAGAGTACACTGTGCGCCAGTGTCCACTAGAGCCGTATACTTCTGTGTGTCTGATGTGCCAGGCCATCAAATCCACACAGTCCAGTAAACCCAATTGTCCGTTTCCTCCCCCTGGCAGGAGGCAGGGCCCCTCTAGTCCTGGTCATTGTTTTCAAATTCATTACTCACTTCTTGCAAATGTGAATCAAATGTGCCTTCATTAAAGCCAGAAGTAAAATCAACCCATCTATTCTGCCTGGAGATCTGCCACTGGAAATTGGAGCAGCCATTTTCCTGCAAGAAACTCCTTTTTTCATTGTTTTTCCTTGCAACTCACATACCTGTGCTTCTAGGGTCGAGGTAGATTTACTTCCCCATGTCCTCCCCGTGGTTGCACAGGTAAAAACAGTGTGGCACATGGTGTGTACCCACCTTGCTGTTGGGCAGAGGAATGCTTACTCGTAATAGCTGAGACAATGGTTCGTACAGGTTGGGGGTAAGACATCTTTGAGTTGGTGGACCTCTTAGGAAAGTTTCTCCACAGCCGAGATGCAGGCCCACAGGGAGGAAGAGAGACTCTCTTAGTATTGCCAGGGTTGGACCACCAATTCATCTAACATTATAATAATAATAATAATGATAATAATAGTACTACTAATAGTAATGTGATAAATGATTGAGTTCCAAATCGGATTCCAATTAAAGTTTGTAATTTATTAAGCGAATAGAGGCAAGCAAACAGCACTGGGTGCGCCGGGAGTCTCTGCTCCACCAAGGAGCACACCTGTTACATCAGGCAGCTGGTTTTTATGCTCCTAGACTAATACATATTCATCACTACTCCTAGAAAAGGCAGGGTTATTATAATTAGTTCCTGGAATCCGAACCCTCTCCCGGACACATGCATATCAGTCTCTGGTGGTCCCTCTGGGGGTCGCTCGTGCTGAAGGCTCATAGTTTTCCTCCCAGGCTTTGTCCTTTGGTCGTCCTTCAAACCCTCTATTTACACAAATTGCTGGACCCTTCCTTTGCATGATACAAGAACTATGTACTCTAATCACTCTGTTTTTCTTAGACGGAAGGTTATATTCCATCATGCGGCCCTAGCATTGTTCCATACTGACACGAATCAAATGAACACATTTCACAAGGTCATTACTGCCAGTGAACTGGCATACAACAACGGTGTGCTCTGCACAAACTTCCACTACCTGGGTCACATGCACTGAGCTTCATATGGATCTTTGGATATATGGTTGTTGTCTAGGTCACCATAAATCACCTCCAGCATGACTAATTCTCTCAGGTACTGGAGACCTCTCTCCATGGTCCCACTTGGAGTACTGTGTCAAAGTCTGGGGCCCCCAATACAGAAGGATGTTGATATGTTAGAACAGGTCCAGAGGAGGGCCACAAAGATGATCAGAGGGCTGGAGCACCTCTCCTACGAAGAAAGGCTGAGAGAGCTGGGGCTGTTCAGCCTGGAGAAGAGAAGGCTCCGGGGAAACCTCATTGTGGCCTTTCAATATTTAAAGGGGGCTTATAAAAAAAAAAGAGCAACTTTTTTGCTCAGGCAGAAAATGACAGGACAAGGGGGAATGGTTTTAAACTAAAAGAGGGGAGATTTAGATTAGACATTAGGAGGAAATTCTTCACTAAGAGGGTGGTGAGGCACTGGAACAGGTTGCCCAGAGAAGTTGTGGATGCCCCATCCCTGGAGGTGTTCAAGACCAGGTTGGATGAGGCCCTGGGCAACATGATCTAGTGGGTGGCATCCCTGACCTCTTTAAGGTCCCTTCCAACCCAAGCCATTCTATGATTCTATGGTGGTCCACTTGCCTGGGCGACAATATCTTCCCTGAAGGGATACCTTTCCTTCACACCTGACAGGAGTCACCTCCATAGGGTGAGGGCATGTGCCCCTTTTCCAATCACTTTGTCAATGCCCTCTTAACTAGAGAGGGATCCTAGCTGCTTGGCTTCTTTGCCCTTTAATTCTCTGCTACTGGCCCCATTATCTCAACATCCTGGAGCATCCAGGTGGCAATGTGCCTGCCTGGATGACGTCTGAAATCTTTTTGCATATCTCGAAGCTCACCCAGGGATAGGAATTGGGTGGTTATTGTTGGTTTTACAATATCTTCCTCTTCCTCCTCCTAGTCCCATGATGGCCCTGTTTTGTAGTAGCTTGCCTCATCTTCTTCTTCCTCCTTACCATTCTTAGTAGGAATTTATTTCCTTACTAAATGATCTGACATTTGCATCCATTGTTTTATCTTGCATATAGGGGTGACTGATACTGGCACAGGTTTGTTCTCTCATTCAGCCACAAGGCCTGTCACAGAGGTTGCATCAGATCCAGGGGCACTTTCTTCCTCTTGAAGGTTCTAAATGGTATTGAATAGTGTTCAGTAAGCACAGGCCAGACCCCAGCACAGTGTGGCCAGCTGTAAATCTCTGGCATTGCCAAAAACGGGACATACCTTTTAAAAACATTTTATCGTCTTTTTAGGATTTCACATTTGATCTAGGGTGAATTCCAAAACCATTGGAGGTGACAATCCTGATAAATACCTGCCCATATCTTCCCACACACCTTGCCAGCCATAACCATCCTGCCTCAGGGCAGATCTCTGGGTGGAATTTTTAATTACTTTTCTAACCATAGACAAAACTGGAAACACATGTAGGATACATTGCAATAGGGTCATGCTAGTTTGAACATCCCAAGAATATTCAAATTTTTCAAAAACCATTTTAGCTTGCTTGCAGTAAAGGGTGTAGTTAATAGTTTACATAGTAAGGTTCCTGAAGTACAAAAATGATGGCTATACTGAGTACAAATACTAGATTAAGTTCACGGTCAGTGTTATATTAGCACATGCTATATACAAACTAGAAAAACCATAAACAACCTTAGGCCAGCCCCCAGAGATGATAAACAAGAAAGGAATTAAGAAAAACAACCTTGAAAGCACATAAAACAACATTGTGAAAAACAAAAAAATCAACATTGTGACCAGCAACTATCAAACTAATATAATGTTTATAACAAATCTTGTTTTAACAAGCTCTGGTTAGATCTGTCATTATTTCAGTCCTTTGAGCCCCCCATTGGATACCAAAAGGACTGTTATGGTTTAACCTGGCAGGCAGCTAAGCACCACAAACAGAAGGAAAATAATAATAATAATGATAATATTTATTATAAATATATATATATATATAATGATGCATGATGCAATTGCTCACCACCCACCAACCAACACCCAACCAGTCCCCAGGAAGTGGCCAGGTCTGTCCCTGGCCAACCCCCCAGTTTTTATTGTCCCACATGATGATATATGGTATGGAATATCCCTTTGGCCAGTTTGGGTCAGCTGTCCTGGTTCTGTCACCTCCCAGCTTCTTGTGCTCCCCCAGCCTCCTCACTGGCAGGGTAGTATGAGAAGCTGAAAATTACTTGGCTTAGTGTAAGCACTGCTTTGCAATAACTAAAACATCAGTGTGTTATTAGCATTATTTTTCTCCTAAATCCAAAACATGGCACATAGCAGCCACTATGGAAAAAATTGACTGTATCCTAGCTGAAACCAGGTCATTCTGTCACAAATATTTCTCAGGCCATATGATAAACTAGACTGGAAATTAAGCTGGCAGAATAACAATCGTTTTGGGGGTGGAGAATTTTCCCAATTCATTTGTTGTTATACAAATACTATGTCAGTACAAAAGGACATGAATGAGCATAGTGGAGAAGAAGAACATATTTCAGGAGTATTCCCACCATAGTCAGAGGAATAGCCAGAGACTTTTTCTTCCTGTTGGGAAGGAGGGGCATGGCAAGAACTGAATGTCTCTTCTCATGTGTTTTCTAGACATTTCTTCCCACCCTTTGCCTCCAAAGATGAAAATGGATATTTTATATAATTTGTAGGAGAGAGTACTTATTAAAAAAAAAAAAAGGCAGCTGAATACTAAACTAGTTCCTTGGAACTTGCCTGAATTTGGTGCTAATGTGAGCACTACCATCAATCCAGATATTAGACAATAACAAAGCAAAATAATTTTCTAATGTGAAATTGAAGTGGTAGTGTCAATTATTAATTGATTTTACTGAATTATTTGAGAAATTTCATATCCACTGTGATGTATTTTGTGATGTTTTGATTTATCCTTACCATATTAGAATAACTATTCTGTGAAGCAAACTAAAATAAATAGTATAAAGCATATTTATATTCTGAAAAAGTACCTCTGTTATCATCTATTTTTAAATTGGTTTCTAGGCAAATTCCATTTCTGCAAACTCAGGATCTCAGAACCAAATTTTATTCCTATTGGATCATCAGGAATAAATTTAGGAGTTCATCACTTTAGGAATTACATTGGTGATACACAAGGTCAAATAGATTCCAGATCTTTTTAGTGCTGATTGCAAACAAGAATATATGTAAATAAGTTTATTTTTCTCTGAAAATTAAGCAGACAAGACTTATAAGGTAAGACTGAGGTATTAAAAAAGTTTGTACATAATTATTTAACAATGGCTACATATTAACTACATACTTTTTAAAAAGATCATTTTTTTTCCATGTAAAAAGTTACACATTTATTTCTGATTTTACTTTTTTGTTTGTTTGTTTCTATGAAAATGGGCTCTTAGAAAATTCATGAGAATTTAGAAGGAAAATGCTGTAAATACTGTCTCATGGTTTTCTTCCATTTTTCATGTAATGAGCTTCTTAAGAATATTTAAAAGTGATGTATTATAAAATATGCATGTTCATGTAGTTCTAAGGCTTACAACTCTCTTTTTTCTTGGAAGGAAATTGACTGAAAATTGTTTCTGAATACAGAAGGGCAGAAATCTGAATTTTAAGTCAAATGCTGGATATCTCATGAAAATGAAAAAAGGGATTGAGGAATGAAGGAAGTGCTGTTTAATGGAATGGGAGAGAACAGATTACTGGGGTTGCCTGTGCTGTTCAGCATATTCATAAATGGTCTGGAAAAGTTGACAAACAACTGACAGTTAAGTGACAATGCTAAGTTGTCATGTATAGTAAAGATGAGGGGAAAAAATCATAACTTTTAATAGTCAATAAAAGACTTTCAGCTAATTATTATCTTTTAGGAAAGAGAACTTGCAATAGATGATTTTATAAATATGTAATCTTCGTGCTGAGTAGTGGTCAAAAAAATAAATCAAGTGTTAGGAATTAAGAAAGGAGGAGAAAAAATATATAATTATGAAGAACAAGTAAGGTTAAAGGTATGGAATGGGTTTCATGAAGAATTATATGAAAGACTGTGTGCTACAGAGGTCTATTAAAACTGAAGAAAGTGAATAGGGAACAATTCTATCTTTTTGATGTAAAAGGAGAGGATATCAAATGAAATGATCGGGTACTAGATTAAGAATTAATGGAAGCAGTACTGATTCATGCAATATGTTGTGAATTCTTTACTGTAGGATATAGCGAAAACTAAGAGTGTACAAGAGTTCAGAACTCAAGTAGATACATTAATAACCGTTGGTTGAATTTTCTTACATGAAATGCAATGATTATGCCTTTGGCTCAGGAAACCTGAACAACACATAGCTCAAAACCAATATAATTTATAAGTAAATATCATCACTCCTTTGTATAAACAGTTTTCATACTGTAAACCAGGTATTTGGTTTTGCTTCTTATCAGAGACAGGATATTTGGCTAGCTGGACCTCTGGTTTGATGCAGTTCGATAACTGTTATATCCTTATGAAAATAGCAAAGCAATGCAAAATCTTATAAAATTGCATAAAAGTATGAGAGAGGAAAAAAAACAACTACAGGAGTTGGGCAGAACTGGAAAAAGAGAAAATATTCAGAAATGAAGGAAGTCTGTAAATGTGATCAGGAAATGTGATTGTATTTCCCTGAGTCAGTCACATATTAACAGTGTGTTAATTTTTAACAGTACTCAACATAATTTTCACCAAAAAAATAATTATCTTACTATGATTACGGTTGGACCAGATGATCTTGATTCAATGATTCTATGATCTTTCTTGCGTAATTATTTACACAAATATAAAATATTACTGAATTAGAAAGATAATCTGTATCTGCTTTGGGTTGCTCTAGCCAACCGTGAATCTGGTCTTGATGCTTGTGGCAAGAATCATGAAGACTTTTCCTAAAGGGTAAAATATACCTATTCATCTTTGTGCCACCACTGTTCTGTATTGTCCTTCCATTTCATTGGATGCCTTTTCTTTTAGCTTTTTTTTCCTTTAAAAAATAAAAAATAAATAAAATTATTTCCTCTAATGGCAATCTTGTTAACTTAAACAAACATACATATGCAAATAATTTTTAAGCAGAAAAATTATTGTAGATTGGCAGTTATTTCAAAAAGCTATTTTAAAAATTTGTTCTTTTTTTATTACACAAGATGAGTGAAGCAGGTGTTCACAGGCCCCATGTGGGTGGAATCCATGGACGCAGTAATGATGGAGATTATTCACTTGTACTAGCTGGAGGATTTGAAGATGAAGTGGTACGTCACTTAGTCAAACAATTAATATGTTATTTTTAAGTTTATAAAGATAGAAAGTTGTGTCTGTTGCTGATCCTAAGATTAGTGCTTATGAAAATAAGTATGCAAAAATTACTACTACCCGGTATATAATTTGCTGTGTTACTATTAGAAGATCACAGAATCACAGAATCACAGAATAGTCTAGGTTGGAAGAGACCTCCAAGATCATCGAGTCCAACCTCTGACCTAATGCTAACAAGTCCTCCACTAAACCATATCCCTAAGCTCTACATCTAAACGTCTTTTCAAGACCTCCAGGGATGGTGACTTAACCACTTCCCTGGGCAGCCTATTCCAGTGACTAACAACCCTTTCAGTAAAGAAGTTTTTCCCAATATCCAACTGAAACCTCCCCTGGCGCAACTTAAGCCCATTCCCCCTCATCCTGTCACCAGGCACCTGGGAGAATAGACCAATCCCCACCTCACTACAGCCTCCTTTAAGGTACCTGTAGAGTGCGATAAAGTCGCCCCTGAGCCTCCTCTTCTCCACGCTAAATAGTCCCAGCTCCCTCAGCCGCTCCTCGTAAGACTTGTTCTCCAGACCCTTCACCAGCTTTGTAGCCCTTCTCTGGACTCGCTCAAGCACCTGCATGTCTTTCTTGTAGTGAGGGTCCCAAAACTGAAAACAGTACTAGAGGTGCGGCCTCACCAGAGCTGAGTACAGGGGGACAATCACTTCCCTAGCCCCGCTGGCCACGCTGTTTCTTATACAAGCCAGGTTGCTGTTGGCCTTGGCCACCTGAGCACACTGCTGGCTCATATTCAGCCGACTATCAACCAATACTCCCAGGTCCTTCTCTGACAGGCAGCTTTCTAACCACTCATCTCCCAGCCTGTAGCTCTGTTTGGGGTTGTTGTGCCCCAGGTGCAGGACCTGGCACATGGCCTTGTTGAACTTCATACAGTTGGCTTCGGCCCATCGGTCCAGCCTATCCAGATCTTCCTGCAGAGCCTTCCTACCCTCGAACAGATTGACACGCACCTAACTTGGTGTTGTCTGCAAACTTACTGAGGGTGCACTCGATCCCCTCATCCAGATCATCAATAAAGATGTTAAAGAGGACTGGCCCCAGTACCGAGCCCTGGGGGACTCCACTAGTGACCGGAGATATCGCTACATATTTTTTTTCTTGAATAATATTCTTAGTCTCATATATTTAAATCTGAATTTTAGACTGTTTATGGAAGTTAACTTTCAATATGCTTATATAGTATGATTTTATTATCATTTAAAATCTGATATTACAAGTCAGAGAATCGCAGAATTGTTTAGGTTGGAAGGGACCATTAGAGAGCATCTAGACCAACATCCGTCCTTGAGCAAGGTCACCTAGAGCAGGCTGGCCAGAACTGTGTCCAAGAGATTTTTGAATATCTCTGTGGATAGAGACTCCACAAACTCTCTGGACAGCCTGTTCCAATTTTCAACCACTGTCAAAGTAAAAAAGTGCTTTCTTATGTTCAGATGGAATTTCATGTGTTTCAATTTGTGCCCGTTGCCTTTGTCATGTCACTGGGCATCACTGAAAAGAGCCTGTCTCTCTCTTCTTTACTCTTCCCGTCAGGTATTTATAGACATTGATAAGAATCCCTGAGCCTTCTCTTCTCCAGGCTGAAGAGTCCTAGCTCTCTCAGCCTCATCTCCTATGTCATATGCTCCATTCCTTTAATCAGCTTAGTGGCCATTTGCTGGACTTGCTCCAGTAAGTCCATATCTCTCTTGCACTGGAGAGACCAGAACTGGACACAGGACTCTAGCTGTGGCATCACCAGTGCTGAGTAGAGGGGAAGGATCACCTCCCACAACCTGCTGGCAATGCTCTTCCTAATGCAGCCCAGGGTGCTGTTGACCTTCTTTGCTGCAAGGGTGCATAGCTGGCTCATGTTCAATTTGGTGTCCACCAGGATCCCCAGATCATTCTCAGCAAAGTTGCTTTCCATCTGGTTAGTCCTCAACCTGTACTGATCCATGAGTTTATTCCTCCCCGGGTGCAGGGTTTGTCATTTCCCTTCGTTAGACTTCATGAGTTTCCTGTCTCCATTTTCCAGCCTGTTGAAGTCCTTTGGAATACCAGTGCAACCTCTATCAACCACTCCTTCCAGGTTTTTATCATCTGAAAATTTGCTGAGGATGCACTCAGTCCCATCATCCAGCTCATTAATGAAGATGTTTGTTATTGACCCATTATCGACCCCTTGGGTACACCACTAGTGTATGTTATAGCAATGCCTATCATATTTAGATGACAAAAAGCTAACTTCAGTGTGGCCCTATGGGAGATGAAAAGTAGCTGTCATTAGGCAATGGAGTTACACAATGTAGAAATGAGGAAGAATATAAGATTTTAGATGTTTTAGAACTGAACAAAGATGCTAAATACTACTATGATGGAATTCAGGATGAGCCTGTTTAGTAATCTGGTCAGTAGTAGCTAGCTCATGCAGAAGACTTTAAAGGTAACTGAAATTAAGAAAAATTGGATTCTGTATCATCTATTTATTTAGATCTGAAAGATCTTGCACAGAATTTTGAGTCATGGCGCTGATAACCTTTTGTCACAATGAAGGAATACATATTTATTCCTACTTTTTTGGTTCATTATAATAAATTTCAATAAATTTCAGTTCTTATATCTCAGGTTTTAAGTCAATATTTAAACTGCTGAGTGTTAGGGGATCCCATTGTTTCCCTTAGCAGAATGGGTCTCCCTAGGTATATAATCATTAAGGTCGGAAAAGACCTCCAAGATCATCTGGTCCAACCATCCCCCAACCACCAATATTACCCCCTAAACCATGTCCCTAAAACATCCGGAATTCACTCAAAGAGTCAACTCTTATTTAATGCAGTGAGAATTTAATGGTACCCATATATCAGCTCAAGCTGGATTCCTCCAAGGAGGGACCCCTCACAAAAATTTACCTGTGTTCTTATACCTGTAAAATCTTCATTTTAAATGCTATAGTCCAACCAGTTCTCAACACATATATGTTATGTTCCTTCAGATTGGTGGTTCTTTGCTGCAGGGTAGGATGGTTTCTGTTATCTCCCAGGGCAGGCTCTCACCTGGTGCTGCCCTTGGTCAGCACATCCCCTCTTCCCCATTAGTGCCATCCAGCTGTATTGGGGTTACATGGCAAGGTTTTCATAGCAGAGGACTGTAGGGGTAGCCTCTGTGAGAAGAATACAGATGCTGCCCCATGTTAGGCAAGGGCCAGTTTCAGCCAGCTCCAAAGAGACCTGCTGCTGGCCAGAACAAAGCCAATAAGTGATGTTGTTTGTGCCTCTGTGTGAGCATATTTAAGAAAGGGGAAAAAACTGCTGCGCCACAGCAGATGGGAGAGTGAGGAGTGAGAAAAAGCCCTTCAGACACCAAGTTCAGTGAAGAAGGAGGGGGAGGAGGTGCTCCAGGCACCAGAGCAGAAGTTCCCCTGCGGCCTGTGGAGAGGACCAGGGTGGAACAGGTTGTCCCTCTGCAGCCCATGGTGTACCATGGCAGAGCAGATATCCACGCTGCAGCCCACGGAGCAGGTGGATCTGACCTGAAGGAGGCTGCGGCCTGTGGAGAACCCCCACAGGATCAGACTCCGGACCAGACCTGTAGCCCATGGAGAGGAGCCCGCACAAGAGCAGGTGATCTGGCAGGATCTGCTGCCCACGTGGGACCCATGTTGGAGCAGTTTGCTCCTGATGGATGGACCCTGTGGTACGGACCCATATTTAGAGCAGTTCTTGAAGAGCTGGTACCTGTGGAAAGCCTATGCAAGATCAGTTCATCAAGGACTGTATACCGTGGGATGGACCCCACGTTGGAGCAGGGGAAGAGAGTGACAGTGGAGACGACATGTTACACACTGACTGCAACCCCCATTTCCCTGTTCCCCTGCACCTCTCGGGGGGAGGACATAGAAGAGGGTGGATGGGGGGATGATGTTTTTAGTTTTTTTGGGTTTTGTTTGTTTATTTCTGGATGCTCTAGATTGTAATAGACAATAAATTACATTAATCTCCCTATGTTGAGTCTGTTTTGCCCATGATGATAATTGTTGAGTGATCTCCCTGTCCTTCTCTCAACCCTTGAGCCCTTTTCATTGCATTTTCTTCCCCTTTCCCTTCGAGGAAGGGGAGTGAGAGAGAGGTTGTGGTGGAGCTCAGCTGCCCAGCTTGCATAAAACCACCACACCAGCCCCCACCCCACAGTGCCATTCACTGTTGCTCATTCACCAGTACAAACAAGATTCAGGTGAAGCAGAGCTCATACTGTGGCCTAAGGCTTCACTAAATTTACTCTACTTATGTGAAACAATATCTACCCAAATTCCTTACATACCAGTGGCTTGTTTCCTTTTCATGGGAAAGATTTAAGAACTGCAGAAATATTTACTGTAGTCCAAAACAGTGTAGGGCGTGATGAACTCAAAAAGGAAAATGTCTTTAAAAGTAAAACTCAAGGATGCTTTCCCTGCTTTCTGTCAGCTTATGTAACTAACTGGAAACAAGGTAGCATTAGCAATGAAACATAAAGTAGTGCTGTCTTTGTAACTGGAGTATGACCTGAATGATGTTATAAGGCTATAGGAGAGGATGAAAAGATCAGCAGAATGACTCCATAATATTTCATAAACTGACTGTTTTTTATGCATTCCAGAGACCCCACTCCTTGACAACTTTTGTATAGTGGACTAAAAGTGCAAGGTCCTTTGTCTGGGACAACATAACCAAAGAGCCCAGTACAGGCTAGGATCTATGTGGCTGGAGAGCACCCTTGCTGAAAGGGACCTGAGAGTCCTGGTGGGCAACAAGCTGAACACGAGTCAGCAGTGCACCACCACAGGAATGAAGGCCAGTCGGATCCTGGGCTGCATTCACAGGGGGCATTACTAGCAGAGACAGAGATGTGATCATGCCACTCTACTCAGTGCTAGTCAGGTTGCACCTGAAATAGTGTGTCCAGTTCTGGTCCCCACAATTCAAAAAATACACAGACAGACTGGTGTTAGGTCTTTTCACCCTGGAGAAGGCTTGGGGGGGGGGGGGGCTCTGTCTTCAGAAGGAGTCACATGGGGAAGACAAAGGACAATACATACAAACGGATTTGGGAAGGGTTTCTTTTTTAAAAAAATTTTTTTTTTTTTTACAGTGAGAACAATCACTCACTGGAACAACCTCCCCAGGGATGTGGTAGAGTCGCCATCACTAGAGGTTTTCAAGATGCAACTGGTCAGGGTGCTAGATAATCTCATCTAGGCTCCCTTTTCCCAAAAAAAAAAGGTTGAACCTGATGATCTTTTGAGGTCCCTTCCAACCTGTGCTGTTCCATGATTCTATGAAAGGAAAATTTTATATGGCAAGCTCCAAAAATAAAAACTGTAAGGATTTTGGGGCGTTTGGTTGTGTTCTTGTGGTCTACATTCCACCCCTGCTCTGCTCAAAGCAGGGCCAACTAGAGCAGGTTGCAGTCAAGATTTAAATATCTCTGAGGATGGAGATCTTACAACCCATCTAGGCACCTGTTACAGACTTCACCACCCTTGAGGGGGAGGATTTTTTTTTTCCTTATATCTATTAGAATTTCCCTTGTTGCAACCTGTGGTTGTTGCTCCTTGTCCTTTTGCTACATGCCTCAGGAGGACCTGGCTTCATCTTCTCCACGCCCTGCCATTAAGGTAGTTGAAGGCAGCACTAAGATCTCCCACCACCACAACTTTCTATTCTGAAAGTCACTCAGCATCTCTGCATATGTCATGTTCTCCAGCCCTCTGAACATCTGGGTGGTTCTCTGCTAGAGTCATTTCAGTATGTCCATGTCTGTCTTCTACTGGGGAGCCCAAAAATGGACACAGGACTTTGGATGTTTGTGTTGGGCTTACGTAGCAAGGTTTTGGTAGCAGGGGTGCTGCAGGGGTAGCCTCTGTGAGAACAGTCCAGAAGCTGCCACATGATAAAAGCCAGTTCCAGACAGCTCCAAAAGGGGCCCAACACTGCCAAAGATGAGCCAAGGAGTGACACTGGTTGTGCCTCTGTGAGAGCACATTTAAGAAACAGAAAAAAATCTATGCAAGAGAGTGAGAAAAATCTCAATAATTTTCTTCAGATGGGATCTTCTGTGAAGCTATTTTATTCGCGATTGCAATGGCAGGCGTCCTGCCAATAGAAGCACATTATATTAAACATATCATAACCTTTTATTCTCTACTACCCGACACCTGATTACCTCCCCTGTTTCCTCATTGGCTGAGTACTACAGGTTCACAAGCTACTCGAGTCGTCTCTATACCATATATGTACTTTTTTTAAATTTTTGATCAACCCTTTAATTTCTCCTTGTCCTGGTTTCAGTTAGGATAGAGTTAATTTTCCTCCCAGTAGCTGGTAGGGTGCTATGTTTTGGATTAGGATGAGAAAAGTGCTGATAACATGCTGATGTTTTAATTGCTGCAGAGCAGTGCTTACACCAAGCCAAGGACTTTTCAGCTTCTCGCTCTGTCCTGCCAGCGGGCAGGCTGGGGGTGCAGCAAGAGCTGGGAGTGGACAGACCCAGGACAGCTGACCCAAACTGGCCAAAGGGGTATTCCATACCATCTGACATCATGCTCAACAATATATAGGGGTGGCTGGCCGGGGTGGGGGGCTGGCTGCTCGGGGATGGGCTGGGCATCGGTCAGCGGGTGGTGAGCAATTGCATTGTGCATCACTTGTTTTGTACATATTATTATTATTATTATTATTTTATTTTCTGTCCATAATAAACTGTCTCTATCTCAACCCACAGGCTTCAGTTTTTCTCGTTTCTCTCCCCCATCCCAGAGAGGGAGGGGGGAGGGTGAGCAAACGGCTGTGTGGTGTTTAGCTGCCGGCCAGGTTAAACCACAACACTCTTTTTCCCCTTTTTTTTTCTCTTTTCTTATGATTAGAGAACTTGTGATCTTTGTTTTTACTGTTCTCACACTGCTCGTCCTGTTTTTCTCAGTCTTCTACCTTATTTTGGAACAGTGAGGCCTTCTACTCTCCACTTATCTACTTAGCATTTCTGTTTGTTATGACTACACAACTATCATCGAATACAGAAGGTTGGTTTTCTACTGCAAAAGCACACTCTACTTCGAAAACACGTTCTACTGCAAAAAACACAACTTGGTTTCTCACAAAGAGTAGTTGGGAGAGAAGAGTGAGAAAATGTTGAAACAGCTTTGCAGACACCAAGGTCACTGAAGAACAAAGGGGAGGAGGTGCTCCAGGCAGTATAGAAGAGCAGCCCGTGGTGTACCGTGGCAGAACAGATATCTGTGCTGCAGTCCAGGGTAGAGCAAGTGAATAAGACCTGAAGGAGGATGCGTCCCATGGAAAGCCCCTGAAAGAGGCGACTCCAGGATGGAGCTGTAGCCTGTGGAGAGGAACCCATGCAGGAGCAGGTGGTCTGGTGGGAGCTGCTGCCTGTGGGGGACCCATGCTGAAACAATCTGTTCCTGAAGGACTGCACCCTGTGGTGCAGGAGGACTGCAGGAGTGGCATCTGTGAGAAGAATACAGAAGCTGCCCCATGTTAGATAAGGGCCAGTTTCAGCCAGCTCCAAAGGGGCCCACCGCTGTCCAGAGCTGAGCCAATAAGTGATTATGCTTGCGCCTCTGTGTGAGCGTATTTAAGAAAGGGAAAATACTGCTGCACAACAGCAGCTGGGAGAGTGAGGAGTGAGAAACAGCCCTTCAGACACCAAGTTCAGTGAAGAAGGAGGGGGAGGAGGCACTCCAGGCGAAAGAGAAGTAGTTCCCCTGCAGCCCATAGCGTACCACAGTGGAGCAGATCTCTGTATTGCAGCCTGTGGAAAAGAGCACGGTGGAGCTGGTAGATCTGACCTGAAGGATGCTGCAGCCCGTGGATATCCCCCACCAGAGCAGACTCCAGGACGGGCCTGTAGCCTGTGGAGAGAAGCCCACACAGGAGCAGGTGATCTGGCAGGAGCTGCCACCTGTGGGGGACCCATATTGGAGCAGTTTGCTCCTGACAGATGGACCCCATGGTATGGATCCATATTTGGAGCAGTTCTTGAAGAGCTCTTGCCTAGGTTGGAAGAGACCTCCAAGATCACCGAGTCCAGCCTCTGACCTAACACTAACAAGTCCTCCACTAAACCATATCCCTAAGCTCTACATCTAAACGTCTTTTCAAGACCTCCAGGGATGGTCACTCAACCACTTCCCTGGGCAGGCTATTCCAATGCCTAACAACCCTTTCAGTAAAGAAGTTCTTCCTAATATCCAACTGAAACCTCCCCTGGTGCAACTTAAGCCCATTCCCCCTCGTCCTGTCACCAGGCACGTGGGAGAATAGACCAATCCCCACCTCACTACAGCATCCTTTAAGGTACCTATAGAGTACAATAAGGTCGCCCCAAGCCTTCTCTTCTCCAGGCTGAACAATCCCAGCTCCCTCAGCCGCTCCTCGTAAGACTTGTTCTCCAGACCCCTCACCAGCTTCATAGCCCTTCTCTGGACTCGCTCAAGCACCTCGATGTCCTTCTTGTAATGAGGGGCCCAAAACTGAGTATGAAGCAGCAGAGAGAAGGAGGAGGAGGAGGAGGAGGTGATGCATGGTGGAGCAGAAACACCACCGAAGGGGCTGCAGTCCTTGGATAAGCCCAAGCTGGAGCAGGTACTTCCCCAACGGGACTGCAGCACGTGTATGAATCCACACTGGAGGAGATGAAAAGAGTGAGAAGGAAGGAGTCATACAGAGAAAACCCTATGCGCTGACCTCAACTTCCTGTGCTGCTCATTGTCTCACTGAAGGGACTGAGTATAAACTGCAACAATAACAAGGGGGGAAAGTGAGGTGTTTTGAATGAAGTTGAACCTGGGAATGGGGGACAATAGGCATTTTAAATATTTCCTTTTTTTCTTGTTTCCCAATAGCTGAATCAGCAATTATTTATGCTAATTGAGAATAAATTAAGTTAAATACCCCAAGTGGAGTCTGTTTTTCCCACGACAGTTGTTGTTGAGTGATTTCCCTGTTTTTATTTCAACCCACAAGTTTTCTCTCTCTCTTGTTCTTCCTATTTTCTACCTTACCCTGCTGGGGGGTGGGTTGTGAGCAAGTGGCTCAGTGAGTGCTTGGCTGCTTACTGGGGACAACCCACCACAGACTGACAGGTTTCTTTTGTAGTCCTTTAAGGATACAAAGGAAGCAGCTTGTTTGGTTTTTGTTTGTTTGTTTTTGTTTTGTTGTTGTTGTTTGTTTGTTTTTAATTGCATCTTTGTTTTTAGTTTCTTCAATTCATTTTTTTCCATATACAAAAAATCTACTTTCCAGTTTATTTCCATTTTCCAAGGTTCATTGACAGAGGCTGAAATTAAATCCTATAAGAACACATAGAGTAAGGTACACAATTTTGTACCCTAAATCAAATTTAGTGCCCTAAACACAGTATTCCTTTTCTCCAACAAATCTTTAATACAAATTCAAATAAAAAATACTGCCCCCCTCCAACAACTTTGTTTTCCTGTACAGTCATGTTGAATCCTTTAACAGAATAGAATGGAATATCCCAAGTTGGAAGGGACCCACAAGGATCATCGAGTCTAACTCCTATTGGAATTTTAGTAGTATGTCATAGTTACTAGTTAATAACTATAGTTTATCGTCTTTGTTAACAATCTTTATTGTCAACTATTAGAATTTATTAACAATCTAGACAACGGGACAAAGTGCACTTTTTATAAATTTGTAAACAAAATCAAATGGGAGAGGAGAACAATCAGTGTTCTGGAAGACAGAGCAGCTAGTCAGAGGGACCTGGACAGGCTAGATAAATGGTCTGACAGGATTCTCATAACAGTCAGCAAAAGTCAGCTGACATAACCCTATGCAACAGTACACAATGGAGGCTGACTCTTTAGGAAGTAGGTCTGCAGAAAAGGACCTGGGGATTTAGGTGGAGAAGTTGAACATGAGGCATGCCCTTGCCACAAAGAAGACAACCTGTCTCCTAGACTGTACTAGTTAGAATGTAGCCAGCAGGTCAAGGGAAGGGATTCTTCCCTTCTTTTTGGTGCTTGTAAAACCACATCTAGAGTACTATGTCCAGTTTGTGACTTTCCAATACAAGACAGACATGGACATACAAGGCAGATATACTGGAAGAAGTCCAGTGAAAGGTCACCATGTTGGTCAGGAGATTGGAACACATGACATACTTGGAGAGAACTGGGTTTGTTCAGCCATAAGAAAAGGCTTGGGGAGATCTTATTGCTGTCTTCACCTATGTCACAGAATCACAGAATGGTTGAGGTTGGAAGGGACCTCCAGAGATCATCTAGTCCAAACCCCCTGCTCAAGCAGGGTCACCTAGAGCATGTTACACAGGATATCATGGGAATATGTGGAGAAAGCAGAGCCAGACTCTCACCTTGAGTACTGTGTGCAGTTCTGGGCACCACAGTACAAAAAGGACATTAAACTGTTGGAGAGTGTCCAGAGGAGGGCGACGAAGATGGTGAAGGGCCTAGAGGGGAAGACGTATGAGGAGCGGCTGAGGTCACTGGGCCTGTTCAGCCTGGAGAAGAGGAGGCTGAGGGGGGACCTTATTGCAGTCTACAACTTCCTCACGAGTGGGAGTGGAGAGGCAGGCGACCTGTTCTCCGTAATCACCAGTGATAGGACCCGCGGGAACGGTGTTCAGCTGAGGCAGGGGAAGTTTAGGCTGGATATCACGAGGAGGTTCTTCACCGAGAGGGTGGTCGCACACTGGAACAGGCTCCCCAGTGAAGTAGTCACTGCACCAAGCCTATCAGAGTTTAAGAAGTGTTTGGACTGTGCACTTAGTCAAATAGTCTAAAATTTTGGGTAGACCTGTGCGGTGCCAGGAGTTGGACTTGATGATCCTTATGGGTGTGGTGGTTTTACTTGGGTGGGCGGCCAAGCTCCACCACAACCGCTCTCTCACTCCCCCTTCTCAAAGAGGAACAGGGAGAAAACATGAAGAAAAGGGGTCAAGGGTTGAGATAAGGAAGAGGAGATTGTGCAGTAATTATTGTGACGGGCAAAACAGACTCAGCATAGGGAGATAGTAAGATTTACTGCCTATTACTAACAAGCTAGAGAAGTGAGAAACAAAGGAAAGAAACCAAAAGCACCTTCCACCCCATCCACCCTCTTCCACCTCCTCCCCCCGAGCGACGCAGGGGAACAGGGGAATGGGGGTTATGGTCAGTCTATAGCGCTTCTTCTCTGCTGCTCCTCCTCGGTCACTCTCGTCCCCTGTGCTGTGGGGTCCCTCCCACGGGATGCAGTCCTTGGTGAACTGATCTGGCGTGGGCTTCCCACAGGCAGCAGCTCTTCAAGAACTGCTCCAGATATGGGTCCGTACCACGGGGTCCATTCCTCAGGAGCAAACTGCTCCAAGCTGGGTCCCCCATGGGCAGCAGCTCCTGCCAGGTCACCTGCTCCTGCATGGTCTCCTCTCCACGGGCTACAGGTCCGGCCCGGAATCTGCTCTGGCAGGGGTCTTCCACAGGCCGCAGCATCCATCAGTGCAGGTCCACCTGGTCCACCGTGGTCTCCTCCACAGGCTGCAGCGTGGAATCCTGCTCCACTGTGGTACTCCATGGGCTACAGAGGGACAACCTGCTTCACCATGGTCCTCACCACAGGCTGCAGGGGACTTCTGCTCTGGTGCCTGGAGCACCTCTCCCCCTCCTTCTTCGCTGACCTTGGCGCCTGCAAGGCTGTTTCTCACTCCTCTCACTCTCCCAGCTGCTGTGTGGTGCAGCGGTTTTTCCCTGTCTTAAATATGCTCTCACAGAGGCAGAAAACAACATCACTTATTGGCTCAGCTCTGGTCAGCAGTGGGGCCCTTACCAAACATGGGGCAGCTTCTAGATCCTTCTCACAAAAGCCACACCTATGGCCACCTGCTACCAAAACCTTGCCACGTAAACCCACTGCAATGGGTCCCTTCCAGCTTGGGATATTCTATGATTCTATGATTCTTCTCAGAGTTGCACAGTGGAAGGATGAGGGGCAATGGACACAAGTCAGAACACAGGAAATTCTACTTAGATTTTTTTTTTTCCTCATACACGTGGTTAACACTGAAGCAAGGCCCCATAGAAGTTATTAGATCTCCATCCCTGGAGATACCCAAATCTTGACTGGAAAAAAACCCTGAGCAATCTGCTCTACTTGGACCAGTTTGAATGAGGGTAGGACTTAGGCACCTTGAAAGGTCCCTTCTAACCTAAATTATTCAATAGCTCTATGAAATAAGTACATTTTGGAGGACATTTTACTGTATATTTATAATATCTTCCAGTATTTTTTTTATTCACTGCCAACATAATACCTCTTTAATGTTCTCTTTTGGGCTCTGAATGAACATTTTTATCATTGGGGTAAGAGTAGTTTCAAAAATATACTTCAGGAAATAGAAATCACTGCTCGTCATTCAGGTCTTGTCTTTTTTATGATTCACATTTGGAAGCTTGTAATCTTGCAAACACAGATTTCTGAGGGACTTTGCTCACCTCAGGATTTAGAATGCTTGGTAATAACAAGTTGCCTCAGTACAGGATTGGGCCTCAAAATTGAAAAGGAATAAGGTTGTCCTTTGCAAAATGAACATTAGGTCAAATAAATTTGTTTCATATGTAAAACCTCCCTACATAGATCAAAAATGTTTATATATTAATATCTGTCTTGTGAATATCTAACCTATGTTTTTAGTGACAAGGACTTGAATTACTTCAATTACCCGATTTAAGTTTCTTAATGATAGTGCTTTGATTTAGTGTGGCATTTTTGGAAACTGCAAATTCTCTGGTGGTCCCGTGGTTGATATATAATAACTATAATGGGCATATTAACTGAAGAAATAAGAATTATTTTGTCAGTTTGAAATTAAGATTATTTTTTTTTCAGAAAGGATTAACATTTGTAACCCAGATATTAGTTACTTTGAGCTACTGTGAGAAAATACAATCACAATCTGCATGGTTAAATTATTTAAAAAGTGGCTATGGAGATTTTATTTTTTCTTGGAATTGCAAAATTGTTATCCTAGTTGTTTTCACAGTTTTTGAGTTGGGATCAAAAACTATGTTTACTTTTTGTATATAAATTTTAAGATCCATACTTCTGCTGGATTGAGGTCATGTTATTAAGATGTTAATTCCCATTTAGTGTTGTTCAGATTAACAAAGTTTGTTTCTTCATTAAGTGACTTTTGCATATAGGATTGTATGGTGCCTCTTGATATCAAGGTTTAGAATGTCTTGGAGAATAGCATCTACTGTGATCACTCATACTCTTGAAAAAAAGATTCTGAGGGTATATAAAAATAGTTATATATAAGATAGTTTTAATGACTCAAAAGTGATTCCAAGCTGATATACTTGTTTAGATTCTTTGATTAATCAAGATCAACCAAATCTAGTGCCTAAAATGTGCTGTTAATGAACTGCTTTATGAAACACTCCCCTGTCCATTTTAGATGTCTAGTTAGTCTGTGTATCCACATTAATATTGTGTTTGGGTAATCAGTAAGGTAAGGTGTCAGTATGGTTGTATTCTATTTGCTTGAAATTGTACAATTACAGCATTAATGATATCTCAAGATTTATCTGGGGCTTATGATGAAGATTCAGCACCTCTGAAACATTGTTTAATGCTTATTCCTTAATTTAAAAATATATATATTTTTGCATTCAATATTCACGAAAGTACCTTAATGTAGATACTTGGACATAATCATTTTTGCTAAACTAAATAGACTATACCCTTTGTCTCTTGTGAGTTTCTCCAGTCATGTTAATTTATTTCCTTTTTTTCCCCTCCAGGTTTTTTAATGTCTTTTTAAATATGCTATTACAATTTTTGTTTCAACAATGCTGTAAAGGAAGTAAAAACACGTCCTGGTTTCTGCTTACTATCATTTTCTTAAATGTTCTTTTTTCTGTTTTTTTTCCAACCTAAATTTTTGCGGTCAAATTTTTGCTTTTTTTTTTATCCAAATAAAAATGAAGAAATGCTCTAGTAACTCTTGCTCTATTTATTAAGATTTTTCTACACAGAATAAAGCAAACTGTATTTCTATAATTACTTTACGGCCCAGTAAAACATTTCTCTGTCATGATATTTCTCTTGTTCTGTTATTGCCAGCCGTAAAATATCTGTAATAATCTTGCAATGGATTTGTATTGTTTCCATACTGATATCAAACATTTAATATTGGTAAGAAATTCACTGAATTTTACTACTGCATACCAGTAGGTTTATTTTTTTTGCTCTGAAAGTACATATGAAAATGACTAATTTGTTAAGTATTTATTTTATATCAGTGCTTCTTGCTTTGTAAAAGATTTGCATTTTAAAAGAGAGACGTTATATAGTGTCTTTTCTAAAATACTTGGATTTGTTATGAGGATTGTGAATTTGCAATAGTCTAAAGAAAAAATATTAATAGTAGCTTCACTTAAGTGCTATTTATTTTAATTGTTTTAATGTTTGTTTTAAAAGAATGTTTAATGAAACCATTTAATTTCACAACATTCATCGTTAGTAAATTTAGACTACTACAGAATTATGTAAGATCATAAAATTTGCATCTAAATGATAGTTCTAGTTCAGAACAATTGAAATCAAGGAGGGGAATGACCTCTGCAAATGCAAAAAAAAAAAATCTTAGACACCTCCTTTATCTTTGGATTTTTTTCCTGTTTTTTTTTTGACTTGATAGTAAATGTGTATATTGTTATTGAAGTAAAGTAGTTGTCTTGTACTTAAGTATAAAGTGCTTTGTCATATTAGTACTCAGTCTCATGCACAAGCAGAAGTGAAACCTCTGAGTGATGTATTACATATTTTCCAAATGTGATTTTCTTGTAAACCATGTTAGAAGTTAGAGAAAGAATGAGTAAACACTAGTTAGAATACATTTCCTCTATCAGAAATATTTGTGTGACTAAAAGTAATGTTTGAGGAATTCAAAGAATTTTGTAAGGCAGGTGTATTATTTATAATCACTTTCTGATTAAAATGTTGCATCTGGACCAGTAGCTTGTTTACTCTGAAAGGAGAATGATGTTAAACCTGAACACGTTTTTCTTTGCCTCAGGCAATTGCTCTTGTTTGAGTAAATAGAACCAATGAAAGAGCAGGTTTTCAGTTCAGATGCTTTAATACAGAATGTTAAAATGGAGGATAATCTTCTTACACAGGACTGAGAAGATGAATTTACTTATACCGGGGGTGGAGGTAGAGATCTTTCTGGAATTAAAAGAATTGGAGAACATTCATTCGATCAAACCTTAACACACATGAACAGGTAACTTTTGAAGATTAAATTTTAAAAATGTTCCAAACAAAACAGTTGAGTTATGTTCTTTTAATTTAAAAAATGTATTTTGCAAAATTTGTTCCCTCTTATACATCTACTGCTACTATGAACGGTGGTGCCTCTTTCTGTTTAGAGGCATTTTGTCAAACATGGTGTTATGTTGATTTAAAGAATTATTTGTAACTGATGAAAATATATTGCTGTATTACAAGTTCAGCTAGTAGCTATGTCTCTAAGTTGAAATCATCCAACACTTCCTATGAGAAGACTTGGTTTTCAGCTGATTAGAAATTCACCAAACTTAAACCTCTTAAGCTGAAATTGTCTGAGCTGGGTGTTTGCCTCAGATTGTTCTTATAAAGTTTCATCCTAATTGGTTTAACACTTTATGAAAGTTAGGTATGAAGAAAGTATATTCATTTACCCATACTAAAAGAAATCCTACATATTTTTGATATCCTTTAGTACTTTCATACTTTCTATGAAGAACAAGAAATTAGTACCTCAATACCTTTATATTTCTAAGTCTATACCATCTGCATGAAGCAACTGACCATGCATTAGCTATAGGGTACTAAGGTTGATTGGGACTTTCTCTGCCTGATCTGACATTGAATGTGCAAGCACCGGATTCTGTCAAGTACCAGAATTAAGTGGAGAGGCATTCTTTCAGGATCTCTGCTGGTACTCAGAGAAGAAAAAGGAAAAGCCTGACTTGAATGCTGACAGAGAAGGAGGAGATCGAAACAGAAACAAAAGCGTGGAAATGATACAGAAATAGCTTTGGGTGGCAGGTTTATAATGGCTTTTAATCATTTAAGCTAACTTTTTATTGGAACCTGGAATAAAACCTAGGATCTTTAGTCTTGATATTCCTCTGCTCTCAGCAAATGGTTGTGAAATCCATTGGCAAAGTGTGTGACTGGTTGCTTTGTAGTACTTGATCTACATGGAGTATAGCGTGGTGCTACCAGTAATCCATTTTGAATGGCTGGTGGTAGTTGTTATCCATAGGTTCATGCCCTGTGCCGCCCTTTCCCACCAATAAGCACACAGAGTCGGAATCCACACAAAGGTCTTTTAGTTAAATAATTAATTATATAACTCTGCAGAGTCAGGTGTTTGCAAAAAAAAAAATAATCTTTTGCAAAGCAAGCACACCTCTGGCTTGAATCACCATTATTTATACACAGCAAACTTGTGAAACTATATTTCTTGGTTACTTTTAATTGGCTGTTTCAGCTCACCTAATTTGTCTCTACTGAGTTTGCGCATTACAGAGAACCCCGGGGGGGGGGACACAGGACAACACACAACACGACCAAATCCCACATTAGCATACATTATACATTAGCGTTTTGATAGGTGTGGTTTTAATATGTTAATGGCCCTTAATGAGCAAAAGGTTACTAAAGGTCAGTCTGGAGCTCTTTTTCTCCTTGTTTTTTACCTTTCATCCCTTATCTTCCTTGCTTCTGCTAGCTCAAGGCTACTAGTCTCCCTGTTTCCTTTAAGGTTTCCTTATTTTCTCAGCTAAAGACTACACCTGACTACAAGCCTCTCTATTTTCTTCAAGGTTTCCTTGTTTTCCCCAGGTTAGGACCGTAATTTCCTCCCTTTGAGACTATGAACTTCACTTTTAGGCTTCATAGTTCCCACTACATAGTTCTTGTCCATTTCTGCTAATTTGAAGTACTCTATTATCCATATCGATTTTGCTAACATTACTTGGTGAGGTTTGCTGAATAAAGCACTATATGAATTTATAGAACTAGATATGCATTGCAGAACACAACTATTATGATAATTAAAAACAGTTGTTTTAACCATCCAAAATCTGGCAACCATGACCACAGCCAGGAAAAATCTGGTCCACTACCAATGGTTGCAACCTGAGATATTTGGTGAAACAGATGGAATGCTTAACAGACTTGGTTAATGTCTGTTTGAATTTGCTTCTTCTCATTTACATAGACACAGCAGCTGCAGTTTATCACAGCACAAACACCTCCCTGGGCTGCAAATAGACCACAAGACGGTTTTCCAAGGCTATTTGGGATACTTGTTCTATTTCTGTTTGTATTCGACCAAGGGCATTGGCAGTGGCATTGCTTATGATTTCTAGTGTTGCAGAAACATTTACTATTGCTCTTTCGAGTTCTATTATTCCCAATGAAAGGATTAAGGCCCTCTACAAAACATGAAACCAGGTATTTCTGTTTGAAAGGGGATTATAAATTCCTCATTTCTCCCGAGGTGTCATAAAGATGACCTGTGATCTTAGCCAACCCCTTATATCCAAGTATTTATGGAGTCTAACATCTGGAACTACAGCTCCCAGGGCACAAGTCCCATACCATCTAGGAGGAAGTGCTTTACACACTTGTGGATCGCATACCCAATATACTGCTCCTGGGGATACCCACCAATGGAGGCCAATAGGTCCACTTCTGTTTCCATATTTTTTTATGATAGTGTAATTGGTAGTTTCAACTGCAATCATTGTTTTACAATGCCCAATTAGATTCCAGGAAACTACATACAATCCATGGGCCACATTCTCCTTACTTCTTTTAATTGAGTATACACATGACAGATTTTCTCTCTTAATAGGGTACACAGAGATAGAGGGAGACTGTGATGGAGGAGAAATACTAGCATTGATTGAGTTTGCTAATTGCCACACGTCTGTCTTGTTTACAGTGAGTGGGATAGCATAGATAGGAGTTTTCTCATGTGCTGAGCCAGGTACATGGGTACACACCCAACAAGATGATATGTTTGCAAAGTGGGTTAGGTTTAAAGCTAACTGAACTTAGGACTACATAGTCTTTGCCTTGCTTTGGGTCTAATGTTCTCAAGGCTTGTGATGATTGAAGCAGGATAGTATGGCTGCATCTAATAGAAACAGAATTGTTTTTTGTTTGTCTAGATTGTTTGCTTATTTTGTTTTCATTAAATAAATACTTTAAAATCCTACATTACTTCACCTTTCCTAATTCTCCATATAATGCAGACTGTTGATTTTGCCATATTTTTCTAAGAGCCATTGTTTCTTCTGTGGTCCATAGTTGGACTTAATTCTGATTCCAGAGACTTTTGTTCATCCCCACTCAAATCAATGTATAGCTATAAAAATATTTTCTGTTAAAACTCTTTAGTCAGGAAGGGATTCATGCTACCTTACTCCAAGTGCCTAGAATAGGACACCTATATAGTTAGTGGACAAAAGTGAGTACTTCGGGAAAGACTCAGAACAAGCTAGAGCCTACTTCTGCCCATTTATTGTATGGAGGTCCAAATACCTGAATTTAGACAATATAAATAATGTTTAATGTTCCTCTGCGTTATTATAATGTTCCTCTAAAAAGAAATGACAGCTCTTTCCATGAGAGTTATTCCCCAGTGTTCTTTTTGGAAGGATAAGGGTTTATCCATAAAGATTTTAACTTCCTGCCAAAAACAACACTTTCCCCATCACATGCATATAAATTATTATTCTCATGCATTCTTAAAGCTAATGTGAATGTGAGAGATGCTGCAACTAAACAAGGAACATTTTTTGTGGTGTTTACTGATATTTATTCTTTTTCTGAGTCTTTGATGATCCATCTATGGTCTTCTAAATCAAAGTATATAGAAAAGAAGAATATTATGGTTTGCTTGTCTTTGAACTAGTTCATGTCATTTAACTCCTAAACGTAGGAAGTTAATGGACTAAGAGGAATTATATTTTACGGTATCTTTTTGGATAGTCACTATGTACTTTTTTCCATATGTTACTTTTCATAATGTTTATCAATTCATGCACATCTAAAAAGCCTAAAATATGTTGTAATATGGAATAGCCAGAGAGATAATTTACCAGTGTTACAATTTTTTAATTCCTTTCATGTTACTTGAGAAATAATTATTTATAAAAATCAAAAATATTAAACTTGAAGGGATTGGTTTCTTTTATTTAACTCTATTAGCTGAGTTTTCATTATGAACATTTGGAACTAAATACATTGTACTCCTATTCCTATTCTCTCACATGGTAGACTTGATCTCATTGCTTCCATCAGTATTGCAGTCTACTGAAGAATTCACTGAAAATTCTTCTTCTGCTTAGCAAAACATAATTGAATAAGGCAAACAAATTTGATCTTGTCACATTGATTCTTAAAAGTATGCTGTATGAAGCAATCTATTTTATGAAGACATTCAATGTGTTTTTCAGAGCATTGGCCCTTAACTGTGATACCCCACTGGATGATAAAAATGGAACAGAGTCTAAGAACTGGAGAGCTGGTAAGCCAGTCCGAGTAGTGTGCAGTTCAAAAGGATGACGGATCAGCAAATATGTCCCAGAGGAAGGCAACAGATATGATGGCATTTACAAGGTATTGTGATTTTTTACTGCATATATAGCATTACATTTTTTAAAGATATTTTTTAAGAGTCTTTTTTTGTGTTACATAGCAAACTCTTCATTATTGCTTTTGAATTAATAATTCTTTGGTTACCATGAGGACTGTTTAGCCTACCTCATTCTATAGTGAAATGACATTGAAGTTTTCAGAGCAATGAGGGAAGGGAAGAGAAGGGAATAATTCAGTTGGAAGAGACCTTCAAAGATCATCTAGTCCAACTGCCTGACCACTTCAGGGCTAACCAAAAGTTAAAGCATATTAATGAGGGCATTGTCCAAATGCCTCTTGAACACTGACAGGCATGGGACATCAACCACCTTGCTAGGAAGCCTGTTCCAGTGCTTGACAGCATTTGCTGAGGATGCATTCCACTCCTGCATCCAGATCATTGATAAAAATGTTGAACATTTAAGTAGAACACAATCTATAATAGGATATATCAAGTTGAATACATAAGCTATTTTTATGTGTGCTCACTGAGTCATATTCATCCCCAGAAATCTTTTTCTTCACTCCTTCCAGCTCCCTTTCTAGCTTTTCATGCATTTAATGTCTTCTCAGTATCTGGAATAAAGATGTGCATCTTTGAAAACAGTATTGTATTTATCATAATACAAATGTTTCCCAACTTAGAGAAGAGATAATTTAAAATAGTAACATATAATTCAAATTTTCTCTTTTTGCATTGAGCCAATAAAGTATAACTACCTGCATGTATTTGGCTTGTGGTAAAATAATGACTATTTAGCAAAATATCTGTTGAACATTTTGAAAGATTTTCTTAGAATTGATTTGAGTATCTAGTGTGATAGTAAAAGCATAAACTTGTTATTTATCCATAGGTGGTAAAATATTGGCCAGAAATTGGGAAATGTGGGTTCTTAGTTTGGCGCTGTCTTCTGAGAAGAGATGATATTGAACCTGCACCTTGGACTTCTGAAGGGATGGAACGGTCAAAGAAACTGGGTCTGAGCGTACAGGTCAGAAAGGTGCTCTGATATTCTATTCAAGTAAATCGATCTTAAATTTTAAAACTATGAATGTGAATTAAATTTAAGCCCCATTTTTCATATACTTCATCTAGGTAGAGTATAATATCAAAAATATTTTAGATAATCTGTAATTTGAAAAACCTTATGATATTGGCAAAGCACAAAGAATTGTGGATGAAGCTTTCTGTCTTAACAGTGAATTATTCTGCATATATGGATCAGACTTTTAATACAGATCAGATCAGGCTTTTAATACAGTTTTGTGATGCTTACACTGGATAAGATTTATAAAAGTAACTGTTTTAATGGTTGAGTCTTTTCTGAGAATTTAAAAAATACATGTTTTTATGTATTTTTCTCTACTTGTAACCTATGATTGAAAAGCTCTTATAGATATCATATTTCACTGTGAAATTTGTGGCAGATGGGAAGAATAAAAGTAGTGTGCTTTTTTTCCTTAGCAAACCAATCATTTCCTTTGGATGGGTTGCTTTGCTATATGACATCATCTTCAACCTCAGCTTTCTGATTTACGTTGTTGGACTTGTATATATAGCTATAAGGTGCCTTTTAATGAATCATAGACTGAGTTGGAAGGGACCCACAAAGGTCATCAAGTCCAACTCCTGGGTCCCCAAAGAACCACCCAAACAATCAGACCATGTGTCTGAGAGCGTTGTCCAAAAGCTTCTTGAACTCCAGCAGGCTTGGTGCTGTGACCGCTTCCCTGGGGAACCTGTTCCAGTGCGTGACCACCCTCTCAGTGAAGAACCTTTTCCTGATATCCAGTCTGAACCTCCCCTGCTGCAGCTTCAACACATTCCCTCAGGTCCTATCACTGCCACCAGAGAGAAGAGATCAGCGCCTGCCCCTCGGCTCCCCATCGTGAGGAAGTTGTAGATCACAATGAGGTCTCCCCTCAGTCTCCTCTTCTCCAGACTGAACAAACCAAGTGACCTCAGCCGCTCCTCATACGTCTTCCCCTCTAGACCCTTTACCATCTTTGTTGCCCTCCTTTGGACACTCTCTAACAGCTTTATTATATCTTTCTTATTCTGCGGCGCCCAAAACTGCACACAGTACTCAAGGTGAGGTCATACCAGTGCAGAGTAGAGCGGGACAATCACTTCCCTTGACTGGCTAACATGCTTGATGCACGCCAGGATACGGTTGGCCTTCCTGGCTGCCAGGGCACACTGCTGACTCATGTTCAGCTTGCTATCAACCAAAACCCCCCAGATCCCTCTCTGTGGGGCTGCTCTCCAGCTTCTCATTGCCCGGTCTGTACGTATAGCCAGGGTTGCCCCTTCCCAGGTGAAGGACCTGGCACTTGCTCTTGTTAAACTTCATGCAGTTGGTGATTGCCCAGCTCTCTAATTTGTCTAGATCTTTCTGCAAGGCCTCACCACCCTCGATGGAGTCAACAGCTCCACCAAATTTGGTATCATCCATGAACTTGCTCAAAAAATCTTCAAGTCCTATATCCAAATCGTTTATGGAAACATTGAAGAGGACTGGTTCTAAAATGGAGCCCTGGGGGACCCCACTGGTGACTGGCCGCCAGCCTGATGTAACTCCATTTACAAAAACCCTTTGGGTACAACCTATCAGCCAATTGTTCACCCATCTTGTTATGCTTTTATCTAACTGTATTCTGGTCATTTTGTCCAGTAGGATCCTATGGGAAACTGTGTCAAAAGCTTTACTAAAATCCAAAAAGATTACATTAGCTGGCTTCCCTTGATCGACTAGATGGGTGATCTTATCATAAAAGGAAATCAAATTTGTTAAACAGGACCTACCCCTCGTGAACCCATGTTGGTTGGGACCAATGACTGCATTGTCCCCCGGGAGCGCTTCAATAACTCCCAGAATAATCTTTTCCATAATTTTACCAGGCACTGAAGTGAGACTGACAGGCCTGTAATTACCAGGATCTTCTTTCTTGCCCTTCTTGAAAACTGGCACCACATTTGTCAGCTTCCAGTCAACTAGGACCTCTCTGGATTCCCAATACCATTTCAAAATAATTGAGAGAGGTCCCGCGATGACATAAGCCAGCTCTCTATGACTTGTGGAAAACAGACTCTATAACCTTGGAATAGTTATATAACCTCGGAATAGTTATAAAGCAGGTATGTTTATTTGGCACTGCACACACACGCGGGACGCAAGAGGGATAGCTCCACCTAGCTTGCACACCAACGGTTACTGGCAGTGTGCTTATATTAGTGGGACAAATACATATTCATTTCATTTCCCGTAAGTCTCTTGCATATTCATCAGTTCTCTGAAGACTCATTAACATAGGTTCCATCTCTATGTCTCTATTTGTATGCATACTGGAGTCCTTGGGTGGTCTTCAGGCATACTCTGGTGGTCTTTTGTTGAAGGCCAGAAGTTTTCCTCGCTGCTAATCTTCTGGCCTTTCCTGTCTTTGACAGACTTCAGCAGTCAAGGCAGTTCTTGCTGGTTCCATTATCTATGCATACAGTCTTTTATTCCCTTATCTTTGGGTCCTTAACATACAATTGTGCTAGCTAAGACCTAGGAATCACCATCCTTTATCTTGTTCCCTGTCTCATCTGAGTACTCTGGGATTAATCCCATCTGGACCCATGGATTTGTATGCGTCCAGGTGGAGCAGCAAATCCTGCACAAGTCTAGGACTGGGAGTTTATTGTTCATGCAGTCACGGTCCTCCAACTCAGGGCAGCTGGGGTCCCAGAGTCCATCATTGGTGTTAAAAACAGAGGCAAAAAATGTCTCTGCTTTGTCTATGTCCCTGTTTGTGAGGTGACTGGCCGCCAGCCTGAGGTGACCTTCCCCATCAATATCGAACCAATGTTTGCTCTGGTCCTCCTTTTTCAATTCACATATTTTAAAAAGCCCTTTTTATTGTCTCCCACAGACCTGGCCAGCTTCAACTCTAATTGGGCTTTGGCCTCACGAATTTTCTCCCTACAAATGTGAACAGTGTCCCTGTAGTCCTTCCACGTTGCCTGACCCTGCTTCCAGCAGCCATACAATTTCTTTTAATGCCTAAGCTCTTGAAGAAGATCCCTGGTCAGCCAAGCCGGCCTTCTGCCCCACCTGCTTGACTTCCGATATTTTGGAACTGCCTGATCCTGTGCTTTTAGGAGGCGGTGCTTAAAGACTGACCAGCACTGATGGACACCAACGCCTTCAAAAGCAGTTTCCCAGGGAACCTTACTGACTAGTTCCCTGAGCAGACTGAAGTCCACTCTCCCCATATCCAAGGCTGAAGTTTTGGTGGCAGTTTTCCGCCTGTCACCAAAAATTTTAAACTCAACCGCTTCCTGGTCACTATGACCAAGATGTCCGCCAATTGCCACATCCCCCACAAGACCCTCTCTGTTCTCCAGCAACAGATCTAGGAGGGCACCTTTCCTAGTTGGCTCCCTTAGCACCTGCACCAAGAAGTTATCATCGAGGTGCTTTAAGAACCTACTGGACCTGCTTGTGTCGGCTGTATAATATTCCCAGTTAACGTCTGGCAGGTTGAAGTCCCCCATAATGTTCTAGTTGTTGCAGAGCAGTGCTTACACTAAGCCAAGGACTTTTCAGCTTCTCGCTCTGTCCTGCCAGCGGGCAGGCTGGGGGTGCAGCAAGAGCTGGGAGGGGACAGACCCAGGATAGCTGACCCAAACTGGCCAAAGGGGTATTCCATACCATCTGACGTCATGCTAAAGAATATATAGGGGTGGCTAGCTGGGGTAGGGGGGGAGGCTGCTTGGGGATAGGCTTGGCATCGGTCAGTGGGTGGTGAGCAATTGCATTGTGCATCACTTGTTTCGTACACATTATTATTAGCAGTACTATTATCATTATTATTATTATTATTTTCTGTCCTAATAAACTGTCTCTATCTCAACCCAAAGGCTTCATTTTCTTGTTTCTCTCCCCCATCCCAGAGAGGGAGGGGGGAGAGTGAGCGAACGGCTGTGTGGTGTTTAGCTGCCGGCCGGGTTAGACCACAACAGTCCTTTTGGCGCTCAAAGTGGGGCTCAAAGGGTTGACATAACGACAGATCTGACCAGAGTGTGTTAAACTAAAATTGGTATAAGTATTAGACCTGCTTAATAGTTGCTAGTCACAATGTTGATTGCTTTAATCTCAGGTCTGCTGTGCCTGTATTCCAAACTGAGTTTTATAGCACGTTACTTTCTGTATGTGATCCCTGTCGTGCTGTTTATCCTTTCCAGGCCCTGGTTTAAGATCGTTATGGTATTGTGGGGTGTAACAATAGCTTATGATATGATGAAATATCTGGTCATGATTCTAACCTGGTATTTGTACTCTGCACTGTCATAGACTCTATACTTTAGAAGCTATATCTCTGAAACTATTAACAATTACACCTATTGTCTTTTTTCATCAGGGAGCCGATCTGTGGAGGGGACAGGGGAAGATATTTTTTCCTACTTGTTCATTCTCCCTTTCTCCTTCACCACCCTCTTATCCTCCGAGCTAGTTACGATAGTTCTCCAAGATGTTGAATATCCTTGGGATACTCAGACCAGCATGTTCTTGTTGTTATGTCTCCTGAATGTGCTTCAGGTTTTGTTTAAGGTTAAACTACTTAGGAATCTCATCCAGAGATCTGTCCTGAGGCAGGATAGTTGTGAGTGGCAGGGAGTGTGGGAGGATATGGGCTGGTTTCTAGAGCAGTGGGCACCTCCGGTGTTTTGGAAATTCACCCCTGAACAACTGCAAAATCCTAAATATCTGGTAGAATGCTTGAAAAAAGGGTTTCTGGCAATTCCAAAGACACAACTCACTGTAGCGTGTTGGGGCTTAGCCTATGCCTATCGAGCTGCAATTGATGCTACTATCAACCTAGTGACAGACCCTGCAGCCACTCCAAGTCCTGTGACATGCCCAACGGCCACACCAACCCCTACAATGGACCCTGCAGCTTCTCCAGCTCCCGCAGCCGTTCCAGCCCCTGCAGCCATTCCAGCCCCTTCAGCCATTGCAGCCCCTGCAGCCATTCGAGCCCCTGCAGCTGTACCAGTTCCAGCTCCTGCAGCTGCTCCAGCTCCTGCATCCTTTCCAGTTCCAGCTCCTGCAGCTGCTCCAGCTCCTGCTCCTGCAGCTGCTCCAGTTCCAGCTCCTGGAGCCGCTCCAGCTCCTGTGGCTGGGTCAGAGAAACGAGCTGTAGCAGTACAAGTTGCCCCTGTAGACAAGGTGAAAAAATGGTATAGAAACTCAGGTCGTCTGGAACGCAGAGAGTCTTCTGCTAGGTCTAGGTATAGAGAAGACGAGGCTAGGCCACCAAGGATGCAGGAGGATGAAGATGAGGATGTCAAAAAATTAACAGTAACTACCCGAAACCTATATCAGCGTGAGCTACAAGATGTGCAAAAAGGTTTTGGTCTCTACATAGGTGAGCAGCTTGTCACCTGGCTGCTTCGGTGCTGGGACACTGCAGCCAACTGTGTGGAATTAGAGGGCAGGGAAACCAGGCGGCTGGGATCCCTTGCTAGAGATGCAGGCATTGACAAAGCAATTGGAGATGGAGCACGATCTTACAGCCTCAGGAGGCATCTCCTGTCAGCTGTGAGGGAAAGGTATCCCTACAAGGAAGAAATTGTATGTCTTCCAGGCAAGTGGACCACTATGGAGAAGGGAATCCAGTACCTGAGGGAATTAGCCATACGGGAGGTGATTTATGAGGACCCAGACAATGGACAAGCATCCACAGATGCAGAAGAAGTCAAATGTACACAACCCATGTGGCAGAAGTTTGTATGGAGTGCACCATCATCATATGCCAGCTCATTGGCAATAATGGCCTGGAAAGAGGATGGGGAACCCACAGTGGATGAAGTGGCTAAACAACTCCGGCAGTACGAAGAAAGTCTCTCCTGTTCCTCACAGGCCTGCGTCTCGGCTGTGGAGAAACTTTCTGAAAGCGTCCACCAACTAAAAGAGAATACTTTGGAGAAACTTTCTGAAGAGGTCCAGCAACTTAAAGAGAGTTTATTTTCCTCCCCTCCTGTATAAACCAGTGTCTCTGCTATTAGGGGTAAGCGCTCATCCGTGCAAGGAAGACGATATGGTGGATACACACCTCGTGCCATCCTGTGGTTTTACCTATGTGACCATGGAGAGGACATGAGAAAATGGGATGGAAAATCCACCGGGACCCTAGAGGCACGGGTACGTGAGTTGCAAAAGAAAACAATCGGGAAAAGGGTTCTCTGAAAAGTTTGCTGCTCCAACTTCCAGCAGGCAGTCCTTTAAACACAGGAATGAAGATTCTGATGAGGACTAGAGGGGCCCTGCCTCCAGCCAGGGGGAGGAAAGGGACAATCGAGTTTATTGGACTGTGTGGATTCGATGGCCTGGCACGTCAGACGCACAGAAGTATAAGGCTTTAGTAGACACCGGTGCACAATGTACTCTAATGCCATCAAGTTATAAAGGGCCAGAACCCATCAGTATTTATGGAGTGACAGGGGGATCCCAGCAGTTAACTGTATTGGAGGCTGAAGTGAGTCTAACTGGGAATGAGTGGCAAAAGCACCGTATTGTGACTGGCCCAGATGCTCCATGCATCCTTGGCATAAACTATCTTAGAAGAGGATATTTCAAGGACCCAAAAGGGTTCCGGTGGGCTTTTGGCATAGCTGCCTTAGAGACAGAGGGCATTGAACAGTTGTCTACCTTGCCCGGTCTCTCAGAGGACCCTTTTGTTGTGGGGTTGCTGAGTGTCAAAGAACAGGAAGTGCCTATCGCTACCACAACTGTGCACCGGCGGCAATATCGCACCAACCGAGACTCCCTGATTCCCATCCATAAGCTAATTCGTCAACTAGAGAGCCAAGGAGTGATCAGCAAGACTCATTCACCTTTTAAAAGCCCCATATGGAAAGTGCGAAAGTCTAATGGTGAGTGGAGACTAACAGTGGACTATCGTGGCCTGAACAAAGTCACACCACCACTGAGTGCTGCAGTGCCGGACATGCTAGAACTCCAGTACGAACTGGAATCAAAGGCAGCCAAGTGGTATGCCACAACTGATATCGCTAATGCATTTTTCTCCATCCCTCTAGCAGCAGAGTGCAGGCCACAGTTTGCCTTCACTTGGAGGGGAGTCCAATATACTTGGAATCGGCTGCCCCAGGTGTGGAAACACAGCCTTACCATTTGCCATGGACTGATCCAGTCTGCGCTGGAGCAGGGGGAAGCTCCTGAACACCTGCAGTACATCGATGATATCATTGTGTGGGGTGACAGAGCAAAGGAAGTTTTTGAGAAAGGGAAGAAAATAGTCCAAATCCTTCTGAAGGCTGGTTTTGCCATAAAACAAAATAAAGTTAAAGGACCTGCACGAGAGATCCAGTTTTTAGGAATAAAATGGCAAGATGGACGTCGTCAAATCCCAATGGATGTGATCAACAAAATAACAGCTATGTCTCCACCAACTAGCAAAAAGGAAACAAACTTTCCTAGGAATCATGGGGTTTTGGAGAATGCACATTCCAAATTACAGTCTGACTGTAAACCCGCTCTACCAAGTAACCCGTAAGAAGAATGATTTTGAATGGGGCCCTGAGCAACGACAAGCCTTTGAATAAATTAAGCAGGAAATAGTTCATGCAGTAGCCCTTGGGCCAGTCCGAACAGGACCAGACGTAAAGAATGTGCTCTACACCGCAGCCAGGGAGAATGGCCCCACCTGGAGCCTCTGGCAGAAAGAACCTGGGGAAACTCGAGGTCGACCCCTAGGGTTTTGGAGTCGGGGATACAGAGGATCTGAGGCCCGCTACACTCCAACCAAAAAGGAGATATTGGCAGCATATGAAGGAATTTGATCTGCTTCAGAAGTGGTCGGTACTGAAGCACAGCTCCTCCTGGCACCCTGACTGCCGGTATTGGGCTGGATGTTCAAAGGAAGGGTCCCCTCTACACATCATGCAACTGATGCTACATGGAGCAAGTGGGTTGCACTGATTACTCAGCGGGCTTGAATAGAAAACCCCAGTCGCCCAGGAATCCTGGAAGTTATTATGGACTGGCCAGAAGGCAAATACTTTGGGATGTCATCAGAGGAGGAGGTGGTCCATGCTGAAGAAGCCCCACTGTACAACAAGCTACCAGAAAATGAGAAGAGATATGCTCTGTTCACTGATGGGTCCTGTCGTATTATGGGAAAGCATCAGAGATGGAAAGCTGCTGTATGGAGTCCTACACGATGAGTTGCAGAAGCTGCTGAGGGAGAAGGTGAATCGAGTCAATTTGCAGAAGTGAAAGCCATCCAGCTGGCTTTAGATATTGCTGAACGAGAAAAGTGGCCAGTTCTCTATCTCTATACTGATTCATGGACGGTAGCAAATGCCCTGTGGGGGTGGTTACAGCAATGGAAACAGAACAACTGGCAGCGCAGGGGCAAACCCATCTGGGCTGCTGCATTGTGGCAAGATATTGCTGCCCGGGTAGAGAACCTGGTTGTAAAGGTATGCCATGTAGATGCTCATGTGCCCAAGAATCGGGCTACTGAAGAACATCAAAACAACCAGCAGGTGGATCAGGCTGCTCAGATTGAAGTGGCTCAGGTGGACCTGGACTGGCAACATAAGGGTGAATTATTTATAGTCCAATGGGCCCATGACACCTCAGGACATCAAGGTAGAGATGCAACATACAGATGGGCTCATGATCGAGGGGTGGACCTGACCATGGACACTATAGCACAGGTTATTCATGATTGTGAAACATGTGCTGCAATCAAGCAAGCCAAACGGTCAAAGCCTCTTTGGTATGGAGGACGATGGCTGAAATATAAATATGGAGAGGCCTGGCAGATTGATTACATCACACTCCCTCAAACCCGCAATGGCAAGCGCCACATACTTACAATGGTGGAAGCGACCACTGGATGGCTGGAAACATATCCTGTGCCCCATGCCACCGCCTGGAACACTATCCTGGGCCTTGAAAAGCAAGTCCTATGGCGACATGTTACCCCAGAAAGAATTGAGTCAGACAATGGGACTCATTTCCGAAACAACCTTATAGACACTTGGGCCAAAGAACATGGTATTGAGTGGGTGTATCACATCCCCTATCACGCACCAGCCTCCGGTAAAGTTGAATGATACAGTGGACTGTTAAAGACTACACTGAAAGGAATGGGTACTGGGGCATTCAGAAATTGGGATACACATTTGGCAAAGGCCACCTGATTAGTCAATACTAGGGGATCTGCCAACCGAGCTGGACCTGCCCAATCAAACCTGTTATGTACTGTAGAAGGGGATAAAGTTCCTGTAGTGCATGTGAGAAACATGCTGGGAAAGACACTCTGGGCTACTCCTGCCTCAGGAAAAGGCAAACCCATTCGTGGGATTGCTTTTGCTCAGGGACCTGGATGCACTTGGTGGGTAATTCAAAAGAATGGGGAGGTCCGGTGTGTACCTCAAGGGGATTTAATACTGGGTGAGAATAGCCCATGAGTTGGATTGTATTATATTATTATATAATACTATATGTCATCACTACCATGATTGCTATATACCATAGATGAAAATGGTGATTAATTAGAATGTATTGGAAAGAGTGTAACCTGAGCATGACATAAATGGTATGGAATAAGGGGAGGATATATGTCCTGGTTTCAGTTAGGACAGAGTTAATTTTCCTCCTAGTAGATGGTAGGGTGCTATGTTTTGGATTAGGATGAGAAGAGTGCTGATAACATGCTGATGTTATAATTGTTGCAGAGCAGCGCTTACACCAAGCCAAGGACTTTTTAGCTCCTTGCTCTGTCCTGCCAGCGGGCAGGCTGGGGGTGCAGCAAGAGCTGGGAGGGGACAGACCCAGGACAGCTGACCCAAACTGGCCAAAGGGGTATTCCATACCATCTGACGTCATGCAAAACAATATATAGGGGGGGCTAGCTGGGGTAGAGGGGCTAGCTGCTCGGAGATAGGCTACGCATCAGTCAGCGGGTGGTGAGCAATTGCATTGTGCATCAGTTGTTTTGTACATATTATTATTATTATTATTATTTTCTATCTTAATAAACTGTCTTTATCTCAACTCACAGGCTTCACTTTCCCGTTTCTCTCCCCCATCCCAGAGAGGGAGGGGGGAGGGTGAGCGAACGGCTGTGTGGTGTTTAGCTGCCGGCCGGGTTAAACCACAACAAGCTGCCAGTCCAGGTCCACCTAGCCACTTCAATCTTAGCAGCCTGATCCACTTGCTGGTTGTTTCACTGTTCTTCAGTGGCCGGATTCTGGGGAATGTGAGCATCTACATGACATACTTTTACAACCAGGTTCTCTACCCGGGCGGCAACATGTTGCCACAATGCAGCAGCCCAGATGGGTTTGCCTCTGCTCTACTAGTTGCTCTTTCCAGGTCATTGCTGCCAATGAGCTGGCATATGCTGGTGCACTCCATACAAGCTTCTGCCACATGGGTCGTGTACACTTGACTTCATCTGGATCTTTGAATAGCTGTTTGTTGTCTAGGTGCATATAAATCACCTCTAGCATGGCTAATTCCCTCATGTACTTGATTTCCTCAGGTACTTGATTCCGCTCTCCGTAGTGGTCTACTTGCCTGGTTGACATACAAGATCTTCCTTGAAGGGATACCTTTCCTTCAAACCTGACAGTAGACGCGTCCAGAGAGTGAAGCCTTGTGCTCCATCTCCAATTGCTTTGCCAGTGCCTGCATCCCTAGCAAGGTATCCCAGCTGTCTGTCTTCCCTGCCCTCTAATTCCAGACTATTGGCTCTGCTCTCCCAGCATCGGAGCAGCCAGGTGACAAGGTGCTCACCTGGATGAAGACAAATCTTTTTGCATATCTCGTAGCTCTCCCTGGTATAGCACTCGGGTAGTCACTGATGTTCTTATGATATCTTCTTCTTTGTCTTCCTGTTCCTCTGATGGCCCAGCCACTTTGGAGTAGCCTGCCTCATTTCTTCTTCCTCCCCAGACTGAGTAGGACTTTACAGAATCACAAAATCACCGAATGATCTAGGTTGGAAGAGACCTCCAAGATCACCGAGTCCAACCTCTGACCTAACACTAACAAGTCCTCCACTAAACCATATCACTAAGCTCTACATCTAAACGTCTTTTAAAGACCTCCAGGGATGGTGACTGAACCACTTCCCTGGGCAGCCCATTCCAATGCCTAACAACCCTTTTGGTAAAGAAGTTCTTCCTAATATCCAACCTAAACCTCCCCTGGCACAACTTTAGTCCATTCCCCCTCGTCCTGTCAACAGGCACATGGGAGAATAGACCAACGCTCACCTTGCTACAGCCTCCTTTAAGGTACCTACAGAGTGCGATAAGGTTGCCCCTGAGCCTCCTCTTCTCCAAGCTGAACAATCCCAGCTCCCTCAGCTGCTCCTCTTAAGACTTGTTCTCCAGGCCCCTCACCAGCTTAGTTGCCCTTCTCTGGTGTGGTGGTTTTACTCAGGTGGGCAGCCAAGCTCCACCACAACCACTCTCGCTCCTCCTCCTCAAAGGGAACTGGGGAGAAAATTAGATGCAAAGGGCTCAAGCACTGAGAAAAGGATGGGGAGATCGCTCAACAATTATCGTCACGGGTAAAACAGACAGCATAGGTAGAATAATATAATTTATTGCCTATTACTATAGAACTGAGAAAGGAAATAAACCAAAACTACCTTCCCGTGTCCACCCTCTTCCACCTCCTCCCCCTGAGCGGCACAGGGGAACGAGTGAATGGGGTTTGTGCTCTCTCTATATCACTTTGCCTCCACCGCTACTTCACGGTCACTTTCTTCCCCTGCTCCAATGTGGGGTCCCTCCCATGCGATGCCGTCCTTCCCAAATTGATCCTGTGTGGGCTTCCCACAGGCAGCAGCTCTTCAAGAACTGCTTCAATTATGGGTCCATACTATGGGGTCCATCCTTCAGGAGCAAACTGCTCCAACATGGGTCCCCCATGGGCATCATCTCCTGCAGGTCTCCTGCTCCTGTGTGGTTTCGTCTCCACAGGCTACAGGTCTGACCCAGAATCTGCTCCGGCAGGGACTCTCCATAGGCTGCAGCCTCCTTCAGGTCAGATCCACCTGCTCCACTGTGGGCTCCTCCATGGGCTGCAGTGTGGAAACCTTGCTCTGCTGTGGTACCCCATGGGCTGCAGGAGGATAACCTGCTCCACCATGGTCCTCTCCACAAGCCGCAGGGGAACTTCTGCTCCGGTGCCTGGAGCACCTCTTCCCCCTTCTTCTTCACTGACCTTGATGCTTGAAAGGCTGTTTCTCACTCCTCTCTCTCTCCCAGCTGCTGTTCTGCAGCAGTTTTTTTTATTTGTTTTTTCCCTTTCTTACATCTGCTTTCACAGAGGAGCAATCAACATCGCTTATTGGCTTGGCTCTGGCCAATGTCAGGGCCCTTCTCTAACATAAAGTAGCTTCTGTCCTCTTCTCACAGAAGCCACCCCTATGGCTCCCCGCTGCTAAAACCTTGCAATGTAAACCCACTACACTGACACTGGTACAGTCTGTTTCACTGGCTCAGCCTTGGGGCCTGTCATAGGGCTTGCAGTGGCCACTGGGCCCATCGCAGGTCTTGGAGTGGCCACAGGGCCTGTCTCAGGGGTTGAAGTGGTCACAGGGTCTGTCACTGATGTTACAGTAGTGTTGATTGCAGCTTGGTAAGCATAGGCCAAGCCCCTGCACATTGCAGTGATTTGTGTCACTTTGGAATTGCCAGGGTTATGACACACCTTTTTCAAGCATTCTGCCATTTGTTTTAGGATTTTACACTTGTTCAGGGGTCAATTTCCAAAGCACTGGGGTGCCCACTGCTCTAGATGCCTGCCCATATCCTCCTACACTTCGTGCCACTCATAACTATCCTGCCTCAGGAAAGATCTCTGATGGCATTCCTAAGCAGATGTTTAACCTTAAACAAAACCTGAAGCACATTCAGGAGACATAACAATAAGAACACACTGTTCTGAATATCCCAAAGATTTTCAAAATTTTGAAAAGCTATCGTAACTTGCTTGGAGGAGAAGAGGGGGGTGAAGGAGAAAGGGAGAATGAACAAGTAGGAAAAAACATCTCCCCCCGTCTCCTCCATAGATTGGCTCCCTGAAGAAAAGGGTGAAAGGTTTACACCTTATTAATAGTTTCTGAGGTAGGGTTTCCTGTTGTTTTAACACACTCTAGTCAGATCTGTCATTATCTCAACCCTTCGGGCCCCACGATTGGCTCCAAAATGACTGTTGTGGTTTAACCTGGCCATCAGCTAAGCACCACACAGCCGTTCGCTCACCCTCCCCCCTCTCTCTCTGGGATGAGGGAGAGAAATGGGAAAGTGAAGCCTGTGGGTTGAGATAGAGACAGTTTATTAGGACAGAAAATAATAATAATAATAATAGTACTACTAATAATAATGTATACGGAACAAGTGATGCACAATGCAATTGCTCACCACCTGCTGACCGATGCCCAGCCTAGCCCCGAGTCGGCGGTCGTCCCACCCTGGCCAGCCCCCCCATATTAATCGTTCAGCATGATGTCAGATGGTATGGAATACCTCTTTGGCTAGTTTGGGTCAGCTGTCCTGGGTCTGTCCCCTCCCAGCTCCTGCTGCACCCCCAGCTTGCCCGCTGGCAGGACAGCCCTTGGCTTAGTGTCAGCGCTGCTCTGCAACAATTAAAACATCAGCATGGTATCAACATTATTCTCATCCTAAATCCAAAACATAGCACTCTACCAGCTACTAGGAGGAAAAATAACTCTATCCTAGCCAAAACCAGGACACTCTTATCTAACATGAGGTAGCTTCTGGAATCTTCTCACAAAGGCTACCCCTGTAGCCCTCCCTGTTACCAAGCTCTTGCCACATAAATCAATACAGATCTACATACAACTTACCTTTCCCAAAAACATTATGTTACAGATTAGATTAGTAACATACAGGTTTCTGAAGCCCTAAGTACAAGGCACAGTAGAGCTTAAATAGCTTGTACAGCATCACTAACTCCTCAAATACATCTTCCACAAGGCTCAAAATACACATAAAATTTTGAAAACTATGTTAATATTTGAAGTTTTAGAACAAAGAAGATAAAAGCACTCACTTGAGGCAACCTTCACATCAACTACTATGGAAAATGTTTATCAAACTAACACGTTTTTCTTTCACCTAATATACTGGTTGTATTTACATTAACTAAACAAGGATTCAATTAAAAAATAGAGATCACCAGAAATATACACAGAATATAAGTCACCTAAGCTTGTCTAGGTGGAAAAAAGCCATCCCGAAGTACTGAATCAGTCAGATGAACCCAGACAGCTAGAAGTAATTATGAAGATGCTGTCTTCTGTTCAGAAAAGGGAGATCACAGACTTCTACTGTTAGATAGGTAAAAATCAGATGTCAACCTCCATATTTGTCATCAGTGCATGCAAGCCAAAATTTACTTTCAAGTTTCACAAATGACTAAGCACCAAAAAAAAAAAAAAGTAATTATTTAAACTCTTATATCACTCTTGTATCAAGGAAATCCAGTATAATGGGCACTCAAAGAATTAAACACCCATATAGACATTTCTTGACTGTTTGTGAGGCATAGTCATGTATCTCAGAACTATTAAGGAGTCTTAGAATGTTAGGAAGAGTGTGGAATAGGGATGATGTAATCAAAATATTTAATTTAGGTTTAACAAAAGAAAAACTGTAATCTTGTCAGACCCTCAGCTGAGTTCTTTGGAGCAGAACTTCTGTACATAACATAGGGACTTGAATCATTTTTGGAGGTTTCTGGTGCAATGTGATAAAGTTGAGTGAACGGGCATTCTAGCTCACTTTCCAGCAAAAATGCCCATACAGGTAGGGGAGAAGACATATTCTCTCTCTTTAAACCACTGAAACAGTTTCTCCACAGCTGAGATGCAGGTCTTTAGGAAGGAAGAGTGACTTTTCTTTATTGCCGGAGTTGACCATCCAATGCATTCACCATTGGTTCCTCTCGGTCTTTCCAGGTCATTACAGGGATCTAATTGGAGGAATCCCGTGGGCTAGGGCCCTAGAGGAAAAGGGAACCCAGGAGAGTTGGCTAATATTCAAACATCACTTCCTCCAAGCTCAGGATCAGTGCATCCCTATGAGAAAGAAGTTGATCAAGGGGGGCAGGAGACCTGCGTGGATGGGCAAGGAGTTCTTGAGAAAACTTAGAAGAAGAAAGCGTACATGATGTGGAAGAAGGGACAGACCACTTGGGTGGAATATAGGAACACTTTCAGAGAATGCAGGGATGCAATGAGGAAGGCCAAGGCCCAGTTAGAATTAAATTTAGCAAGAGATATCAAGGACAACAAGAAGGGCTTCTTCAAATACATCAGCAGCAAAAGGAAGACTAAGGAAAATATGGGTGCGCTGCTAAATGAGGTGGGTGCCTTGGTGATGGCAGATACAGAGAAGGCGGAGTTACTGAATGCATTCTTTGCCTCAGTCTTCACTGCTAAGACTAGCCCCCAAGCACTACCGAGCCAAGAAACAAGTGAGAAAAACTGGAGAGAAGACTTTCCCCTGGTTGAAGAGGATTGGGTTAGAGGTTATTTAGGCAAGCTAGACACCCACAGATTTATGGGCCCTGATGGGATGCACTCACGGGTGCTGAGGGAACTGGTGGGCGTTATTGCTAAGCCACTCTCTATCATCTTCAAAAGGTCTTGAAGAACAGGAGAGGTACCTGAGGACTGGAAGAAAGCCAACATTACTCCAGTCTTCAAGAAGGGCAAGAAGGAAAACCCAGGCAACTACAGGCCAGTCAGCCTCACCTCCATCCCTGGAAAGGTGATGGAGCAGCTCATTCTTGAGGCCATCTCTAAACACATGGAAGAAAAGAAGGTGATCAGGAGCAGTCAACATGGATTCATCAAGGTTTAACTAACCTGATAGCTTTCTACAGTGAGATGACTGGCTAGATGGATGAAGGGAGAGCAGTGGATGTTGTCTACCTTGACTTCAGCAAGGCTTTTGACACTGTCTCCCATAACATCCTCATAGGCAAGCTCCCGAAGTGTGGGATGCATGAGCAGACAGTGGGGTGGATTGAGAACTGGCTGGATGGCAGAGCTCAGAGGGGTGTGCTTAGTGATGCAGAATCTAGTTGGAGGCCTGTAGCTAGCGGTGTTCCCCAGGGGTCAGTACTGGGTCCAGTGCTATTCAACTTATTCATCAGTGACCTGGATGATGGAACGGAGTGCACTCTCAGCAAGTTTGCGGATGATACAAAGTTTGGCAGAGTGGCTGACACACCAGAGGCCTATGCAGCCATTTAGAGGGACCTGGACAGTCTGGAGAGTTGAGCGGAGAGGAACCTCATGAGGTTCAACAAGGGCAAGTGCAGGGTCCTGCACCTAGGGAGGAATAACCCCAAGCACTAGTACAAGTTGGGGGCTGACCTGCTGGAGAGCAGCTCTGCGGAGAGGGACCTGGGGGTCGTGGTGCATAACAAGTTAACTATGAGCCAGCAGTGTGCCCTTGTGGCCAAGAAGGCCAATAGGATCCTAGCCTGCATCAGGAGGAGTGTGGACAGCAGGTCGAGAAAGGTGATCCTCCCACTGTACTCAACTCTGGTGAGGCCACACCTGGAATATTGTGTGCAATTCTGGGCTACCCAGTACAAGATAGACATAGAACTTCTAGAGAGGGTCCAGCTTAGAGCCACAAAGATGATTAAGGGATTGGAGCATCTGTCTTATGAGGAAAGTCTAAGCAATTTGGGCCTGTTTAGCCTAGAGAAGAGAAGATTGAGAAGGGATCTTATCAACCTCTACAAATACCTGAGTGGACAATGTAAAGAGGATGGGGCCAAATTCTTCTCAGTGGTGGCCAGTGATAGGACGAGGGGTAATGGGTATAAATTGAACCACAGGAGGTTTCATTGCCATATGAGGAAGAACTTATTTACAGTTCAGGTGACAGAGCACTGGAACAGGCTGCCCTGAGAGGATATGCCCTGAAGGGATATCTTTCCTTCACACCTGACAGGAGTCACCTCCAGAGGCTGAGAACCTGTGCCTCTCTCCCAATCTCGATCAATGACCCTTTCCCTAGAGAGAGATCCCAGCAGCTTGGATTCCTTGCCCTCCAGTTCCAGGCCCCATTATCCCAGCATCAGAGCAGCCAAGTAACACTGTGCTCGTGTGGACAACAGCTGAAATCTTTTCACATATCTTGTAGCTCGCTCAGGGATAGGGATCAGGCAGTTACTGCCTTGTTTATGAGTTCTGCCTCTTTCTCCTCCTATTCTTATGATTTCCCTGCTTAAGAGTAGCTTGTATCTTCTGGTTCTTCCTCCTTCTCCCTCCTGGGATAAATATACGTTTCTTCCATTACTAAAAAAAGATGACTTCTGATTCCTTTGTTTCTTTCTGAATATAGGGATGACTGGTACCAGCAAGGGTTGGCTCTCAGGTTCAGCCAAAGTGTCTGTTGCAGGAATTGCATTAGCTACTGTGTCTGTCACCAGAGTTCAGTTAGCCACAGTCTATTGCGGGGGCTGAAACAGATCCAGAGGCCTTCTCTTCCCCTTTAAGGTGCTGAGCAGTGTTGACTAGGCTCAGGCCAGGCCCCATCATGGTGCAATGAGCTGTAGCTCTCTGGCATTGCCAGGGTTGAGGCATACCTTTTTTAAACATCCTATCAGTGTTTTTTTTTAGGATTCTGCACTTGTTCAGGGGTGAAGTCCAAAGCCTTGGAGGTGACAGTCATGATAAATACCTGCCCATATCCTCCCACACACATTGCCTCCCATAACCATACTGCCTCAAGGCAGATCTCTGGCTGGTATTCTTAAATAGTTGTTTAATCTTAGAAAAAAAACTGAAAACACATTCTGAAGACATGGCAATAGGCTCATGCTGGTTTGAACATCCTAACGATGTTCAAAATTCTCAAGAATTTTTGTAACTAGCCTGAAGGAGGAAAAGGGGAAGGTGTCCAGCTTTGTCCCCCACCCAGACTGGCTCCCTGAGGAGAAAAGGTAGAGTTTCCTTGTTAACAGTTTCCATGAGAAGGTTCCTTAAGTACAAGAAAGACAGCAATACTGAGTACAAATACCAGATTAAGTTCATGGTTGATATAACATTATTGTATGGTATATACAAACTGACATAAACATAAACAACCTTAAACCATCCTCAGAGTTGATAAACAACAAGAGAGGGGTTACATAAAAGAACCTTGAGAGTAAATAAACTTTGAGAGCAAGTAAATCACATTGTGACCAAATAAATTAACATTGCAACAGGCAAATATTAAACCAATATAATGCTTATAAGAAATTATAAACAGATTTGTTCTAACATGCTCTGGTCAGATCTATTGTTACCTCAGTCCATTGTGCCCTATGTTGGGTGCCAAAAGACTATTGTGGTTTAACCTGGCAGGCAGCTAAACACCACAAAGCTCTTCCTTCAATCCCCACCCCAAACAATAGGGTGGGGCACAGAATAGAAAAGTGCAAAAACTCATGGGTTGAAAAAAGGACAGTTTGATTAAAAAAAAAAAAAAAAGGAAAGAAAATAAATTAAACAACAACAACAATAAACTTTTAACTTTTCATCTGAGTCCTCTTCCACATGCCTTATTTTCTTCACTTGGTATGGCTCCACAGCAGTTTTACTGCAATAATGTTTTCTTATACTTGGTGTGCAGCATACAAAGGTGTTCCTTAAGTGTTTTCTTATAGATACTATTTTAATCCAGTTAATATTTCATAGAAAACAACTGCTTACACACTACAGTTTTTAAAAGA
>MU011748.1:75412-99368 GCA_011074415.1 Stictonetta naevosa
GTATTGGACTTTCGGAGGGCTGACTTTGTGCTGCTGAGGACACTGGTTGGTAGAGTCCCTTGGGAGGTGGTTCTGAAGGGCAGAGGAGTCCAGGAAGGCTGGGCGCTCTTCAAGAGGGAAATCTTAATGGTGCAGGAACGGTCTGTCCCCACGTGCCCAAAGACGAGCTGGTGGGGAAGAAGACCAGCCTGGCTCAACAGAGAATTATGGCTTGAGCTTAGGAGAAAAAAGAGGATTTATAATCTTTGGAAAAGTGGGCAGGCCACTAGGGAGGACTATAAGGATGTTGCGAGGCTGTGCAGGGACAAAATTAGAAAAGCCAAAGCTCATCTGGAGAATCTCCATCCTTTACTGGATGTGGGGGGAAACTTAGTTACAAGAGATGAGGAAAAGGTGGAGGTGCTTAATGCCTTCTTCGCCTCAGTCTTTAGCGGCAATACTGGTTGTTCTCTGGATACCCAGTTCCCTGAACTGGTGGAAGGGGATGGGGAGCAGGATGTGGCCCTCGCTATCCACGAAGAAATGGTTGGTGACCTGGTACGGCACTTGGATGTGCACAAGTCGATGGGGCCGGATGGGATCCACCCGAGGGTACTGAGAGAACTGGCAGAGGAGCTGGCCAAGCCGCTTACCATCATTTATCAACAGTCCTGGCTATCGGGGGAGATCCCAGTTGACTGGCGGCTAGCAAACGTGACACCCATCTACAAGAAGGGCCGGAGGACTGATCCGGGAAACTACAGGCCTGTCGGTTTGACCTCAGTGCCAGGGAACCTCATGGAGCAGATTATCGTGAGAGTCATCACGCAGCACTTGCAGGGCAAGCAGGCGATCAGGCCCAGTCAGCATGGGTTTATGAAAGGCAGGTCCTGCTTGATGAACCTGATCTCCTTCTATGACAAAGTGACGCGCTGGGTGGATGAGGGAAAGGCTGTGGATGTGGTCTACCTTGACTTCAGCAAGGCTTTTGACACCGTTTCCCACAGCATTCTCCTCAAGAAACTGGCTGCTCTTGGCTTGGACTGGCATACGCTTCGTTGGGTTAGAAACTGGCTGGATAGCCGGGCCCAAAGAGTCGTGGTGAATGGAGTCAAATCCAGTTGGAGGCCGGTCACTAGTGGAGTCCCCCAGGGCTCGGTGCTGGGGCCGGTCCTCTTTAATATCTTCATCGATGATCTGGACGAGGGCATTGAGTGCACCCTCAGTAAGTTTGCAGATGACACCAAGTTAGGTGCGTGTGTCGATTTGCTCGAGGGTAGGAAGGCTCTGCAGGAGGATCTGGATAGGCTGCACCGATGGGCTGAGGTCAACTGCATGAAGTTCAACAAGGCCAAGTGCCGGGTCCTCCACCTGGGGCGCAATAACCCCAAGCAGAGCTACAGGCTGGGAGATGAGTGGTTGGAGAGCTGCCAGGCAGAGAAGGACCTGGGAGTGATGGTTGATAGTCGGCTGAATATGAGCCAGCAGTGTGCTCAGGTGGCCAAGAAGGCCAACGGCATCCTGGCTTGTATAAGAAACAGTGTGACCAGGAGGGCTAGGGAGGTGATCGTCCCCCTGTACTCGGCTCTGCTGAGGCCGCACCTCGAATACTGCGTTCACTTTTGGGCCCCTCGCTACAAGAAGGACATGGAGGTGCTTGAGCGAGTCCAGAGAAGGGCGACGAAGCTGGTGAGGGGCCTGGAGAACAAGTCCTAGGAGGAGCGGCTGAGGGAGCTGGGATTGTTCAGCCTGGAGTAAAGGAGGCTCAGGGGCGACCTTATCGCTCTCTACAGGTACCTCAAAGGAGGCTGTAGCGAGGTGGGGGTTGGTCTGTTCTCCCACGTGCCTGGTGACAGGACGAGGGGGAATGGGCTTAAGTTGCGCCAGGGGAGTTTTAGGTTGGATCTTAGGAAGAACTTCTTTACCGAAAGGGTTGTTAGACATTGGAACGGGCTGCCCAGGGAAGTGGTGGAGTCACCATCCCTGGAGGTCTTTAAAAGACGTTTAGATGTAGAGCTTAGGGATTTGGTTTAGTGGGGACTGTTAGTGTTAGGTCAGAGGTTGGACTCGATGATCTTGAGGTCTCTTCCAACCTAGAAATTCTGTGTCTGTGTCAGTTGTTGAATTAGCTTATGGATGGGAATCAGGGAGTCTCGCTTAGTGTGATATTGCCGCCAGTGCACCGTTGTGGTAGCAGTTGACACCTGCTGTTCTTTGGCCCTCAGCAGCCCCACAACAGAAGGGTCCTCCGAGAGACCGGGCAGCTGTCTAATGTCCTCTGTCTCTAAGATCCATCAAATATCCCCTCCTGAGATATGACCTGTGTCTCCTGAAGTATAAACTTCTGTGGGTGTGATGTGCCAGGCCATTGAATCCACACAGTCCAATAAACCCCATTGTCCCTTTCCTCCCCCTGGCTGGAGGCAAGGCATCTCTAATCTTGGTCATAATATTCATTACTGTGTCTGGAGGACTGCCTGCTGGAAATTGGAGCAGCAACTTTCTCAGAGAACCACCCTTTTTCCAATTTTTTTTTCTTGCGACTCACATTCCCATACCTCTAGGGTCAAAGTAGATTTTCCATTCCGTTTTCTCATGTCCTCTCCATGGTCACATAGGTAAAACCACAGGGTGGCATGGGGTGTGTACCCACTGTATCTTCTTCCTTGCACGGAAGGATGCTTACTCCTGATAGCTGAGAAATTGGTTCGTGCAGGTGGGGAGGAAGATGAATTCTCTCTGAGTTGGTGGACCTCTTCAGAAAGTTTTTCCACAGCTGAGACACAGGCCTGTAGGGAAGAGGAGAGACTTTCTTCGTACTGCCGGAGTTGTTTAGCCAGTTTATCCACCTTGGGTTCGTCATGGTCTTTCCAGGTCATTACTCCCAGTGAGCTGGCATATTATGCTGGTGCACTCCATACAAACTTCCGCCACATGGGTCGTGTACACTTGACTTCATCTGGATCTTTGGGTATCTGTCCATTGTCTAGGTCCCTATAAATCACCTCCCGTACAGCTAATTTCCTCAGGTACTGGATTCCCTTCTACATGGTGGTCCATTTGCCTGGTTGACATACAAGATCTTCCTTGAAGGGATACCTTTCCTTCACAGCTGACAGGAGATGCCTCCAGAGGGTGAAGTTTTGTGCTCCTTTTCCAGTTGTTTTGTCAATGCCTGAGTCACTAGCAAGGGATCCCAGCCGCCTGGCTTCCCTGCCATCTACTTCCAGAATATCGGCTCTGCTGTCCTAGCACTGGAGCAGCCAGATGATAAGGTGCTCACCTGGACAACGACTGAAATCTTTTCACACATCTCGTAGCTCACACTGGAATAGGTTTTGGGTAGTTACTGATGTTCTTATGATAGCTTCCTGTTCATCTTTATGTTCCTCTGATGGCCCAGCCTCATATTCTCCATACCCGGTCTGAGTAGGAGTTTCTCTGCATTCTAAACGATCTGACTAAACCATTTTTTCATCTTGGTTACGGGTGCAACTGACACTGGTGAAGTTTGTTTCCCTGGCTCAGTGTTGGGGCCGGTCGTAGGGCTTGGAGAGGCCGCTTGGGCCTGTCTCAGGAGTTGAAGTTGACATAGGGCTTGTCACAGGGCTTGGAGTGGCCGCAGGGTCTGTCACTGGGGTTATATTGGTATATTGGTAAGCATAGGCCAAGCCCCTGCACATTGCAGTGATTTATGTCTCTTTGGAATTGCCAAGGTGGTGACACAGCCTTTTCAAACATTCTACCAGTTTTTTAGGGTTTTGCGCTTGTTCAGGGGTCAGTTTCCAAAGCAGTGGAGGTGACCACTGCTCTAGATGCCTGCCCATATCCTCCCACTCTCCCTGCCACTCATAACTATCCTGCCTCAGGACAGATCTCTGGATGACATCCCTAAGTAGTTGTTTAACCTTAAACAAAATCTGAAGCGTATTCAGGAGACATAACAATAAGAACATGATGTTCTGAACATCCCAAGGATATTCAAAGTTTTGAAAAGCTATCAAAAGCTATCATAACTTGCCTGGAGGAGAATGGGGTTGTGAAGGAGACAGGGAAAATGAACAAGTGGGAAAAAACATCTCCCCCTGTCTCCTCCATAGATTGGCTCCCTGAAGAAAAGGGTGAAAGATGTAATTATTAATAGTTTCTGAGATATGGTTTCCAAAGTATGGAGTTGACAGCAATGCTGAATACAAACACCAGATTAGTCTCATGACCAGTCATTTTATCATATCATAAGCCAGTGTTACACAGTACAGCAATATAATATCTCTATACCAACCTCCAGAAGTGATAAGCAGAATGACAGGGAACACATACAGTAAGTAATGTGCTTACTGTATATACTAATATATAACTCAGTTCCAGTATATAACTAACTCAGTTCCAGTATATAACTAACTAATATATAACTCAGTTCCAAAAACAGGCACAGCAGACTTGGGATCACAAAAATCCGCATTGTGGTTAAGAACTATTCAACTGATGTAATGCTTATAAGAATTTTGTTTTCACACCCTCTGGTCAGATCTGTCGTTATCTCAACCCTTCGGGCCCCACGTTGGGCGCCAAAAGGAATGTTGTGGTTTAACCCGGCACCATATAGAATTTGATTCTATGATTCTATGACTTTGCTCCCCCAGCCTCCATCTGCTGGTTAAAGGAAACAAAAGAGTTGGTGTTCTGGTTTAACCCAGCTGGCAGCTAAGCACCACACAGCTGTTCGCTCACCCTCCCCCCTCCCTCTCTGGGATGGGGGAGAGAATCAGAGAAATGAAGCCTCTGGGCTGAGATAGAGACAATTTATTAGGACAGAAAATAAAGGAAAATAACAATAATAATGATAGTAGTGCTAATAATAATGTGTACAAAACAAGTGATGCACATTGCAATTGCTCACCACCCGCTGACTGATGCCCAGCCTATCCCCGAGCCGGCGGTCCCCCACCCCTGCCAGCCACCCCTCTATATTGTTCAGCATGACGTCAGATGGTATGGAATACCCCTTTGGCCATTTCAGGTCAGCTGTCCTCAGTCTGTCCCCTCCCAGCTCCTGCTGCACCTCCAGCCTGCCCACAGGCAGGACAGAGTGAGAAGCTGAAAAGTCCTTGGCTTAGTGTAAGTACTGTTCTTCAACAATTAAAACATCAGTGTGTTATCACTGATGGAGGAAAATTAACTCTATCCTACTATGCTACTGGTTTATGGAAGCAGACAAAATCAAATATAACTTTCCAGTTTGGTGTGAGCTAAGATAGGATATAACAACAAACACAGAATAATGATTGGGTTATGCAAAACAAGTGAACAAACAAACAAAACTATTTCTCTACAATCAAGAGATGACAAAGCATTTTGTAAAATGCTGTTTAAAGATGGGAAATTCAATTCAGGATTGCTCTTGAGCAAGAAGCAATTTTTACAAAACACTACTGGTATGATATCTTTAAGGAATAATCTCCCAAAGCCAATGTAAGGTTACATTTAGTAATTTGTCTTGTAATTCTATTGATTCAGGCTGGATATCAGGAAAATGTTTTTCACCAAGAGGTTGGTCACATGCTGGAACAGGCTCCCCAGGGAAGTGGTCACAACACTGAGCCTGCTGGAGTTCAAGAAACATTTGGACAATGCTCTCAGACACATGGTCTGATTTTTTTTTTTTCTTTGGGGATCCAGGAGTTGGACTCAGTGATCCTTGTGGGTCCCTTCCAACTCAGATATTCTATAATTCTATGATTTAGTTGAAATTCCATTGATTTTAATGATCTTTTTTCTATGCACTCTTTGCTTGCACATGAAAACATAGGTTGCATTTTCAAATAAGTGTTTATGCTGTGATATTGAAGAAGATATAGTCTTCAATGGCCACAAGAAAAGGGGGGACTGTGAAGACAGGGTTAACCACTCTGCCCTGCTCTGCATTAACTACTCTACAAGGAACAAGTTAACTCTTCTGCCCAGAAGTTAGGAACTAATTGCTTTGTCTCTGCCCAGAGCTGCAAACACTGGCCTGAGCACTTTCACAGGATGTACTAGGAGCAACAATTCGGTGACAAAATACCAAAAGTTTTGTTCTGAGATTACTTCAACTCCAGAGAAGAGCAAGGTCTCAGGGAGACATAAACAGAGGACTGGAGCCTAAGGCCTGCACCTGTCCTGTGCTCGAAGCTCTGCGTTGCAGGGAAATGAGGGAAGATGATTGGTGGAGTCAGGACTGGTGTAATAATATGATTGGATATGTTTACATAGCATTTTGTTGGAAATTGCATATAAGCTGCTGCAAATTTTAACTGCGGGAGCGTGGGGGGGTGGGGGGTGGGCTGCTCTCTCCCCCTCATTTCCCTAATGGCGGAGGGGTCTAATGATCATGACTAAACTTTAGTAAAAGCTTTGTAAATCTACCCTTGGGTCTTGTTTCCTCCTCAGTCTCAGAATGTCCCAAATCACTTTTGTGACACCATCCTGCTGAGAAGGGGGAGTGAGAAAGTGACTGTGTGGTACTTAGCTGCCTAGCAGCCTACCAGTGTTAAACCTCAACAGTCACTTTTGGTGCCCAGTGTGGTGACTTGCGGAAAACAGACTTCACAACCTGTAAGGCTGTAAAGTAGGTATGTTTATTCAGCGCTGGGCAGCACGGGGGGTAGTCCCACCACAATCGTGCGCACCCACCACAGTAGTTCATCTTGTATTTATACAGAAGGGGTTACACAGGTAAGGGATCACCTATACATATTCATAACCTCTCCCCAAAAGGGTGGTCTTTATTACAATGAGTTCCAGGAAATCATTTCCATTGCCTCAGTCCTGTCCTGATTAGTTCACAATACCTATAGAAATCCCTTATCTTCCAGAGCCCTCCTGTCTCAGTCCTGTCCTGATTAGTTTACAGTACCTGTAGAAATCCCTTTAGCATTCATTTCTTACTTCAGTGGAACCATATATACCTAAATAAAGATAAAATTTATATAAATATATTAAAATATACTAAAAATCCTATATAAAGCCTTTATCTATATATCTAAATATAGATAAAACCTTTCAAAATGCTGTCTGTAGTGTCTGTAAAAAATAAAAACAAAAACAAACATGGCAGGGTGATGGTTAGAATGGACACCTATTCAGGACTGCTGTTTGCCTATCCCACTATGTATGCTGGTTGACTCAACTAATTGCTCAATATTAGGGAGGCGAAACAAATGCAAAGCGACCAAGGCACCCACCTTACTGGTACCACTGTGCAAGACCAGGCAAGAGATTTAGGAACTGAGTGTCTGATATTGGACCTGATGATATACAAGTACAGAAATTGACTAAACCTGCCTTTTTATGGCTGGCACCTTTGCATTTAAAACCCACATTGATGGCAGTCGCTACAGCTGGGTATGGTTTTGTGGGGGAATTAGTGAATACCCTTCATGGAGCTAGAGAAAGTGATAGAGGTCACCCAGGGAGCTCATCCAGGGGAGGGACAGGGTTGAAAGCCCATAAAAAGTCCTACTTGTGCCAAATGGGTTAATTGGCATACTATGTGGGCAGATCTATTGTGAGCGGGAGTGTCACAGGATGAAATTAATGGCCTTCCCACTACAGAACTGTTCAAATGCTGGTATCAGCTGCCATCAGAAAAAGACTGAAACTGATGACTGCACACACCCCCCCCCAATCAATGAGCAGCCAAGGGAAAAATGTGGAGCCTACCACTCCCCCCAACAGTTGGTGTGTTGGGAATTCCCCTCCCCTCAGGACTGATGGTGAGGTGGGTCCCCTGTCCCCAAGCCAATTGCTATCTGAGCATACCACACGGGGACCAATGAGGGAGCAGAAGTCACTATTTTGCATAGTTCTCATGTATCCTTCCACATCAGTATCCCAATTAATGGGCTTGGTGGGGTGGAGGTCCAAGCATACCCAATCCGTCTTAAATTGGCTATTGGTAAATCTGCACAGTTTCCTGCCATGGAGCTAATAGCCGCTATATACGAATACATTCTTGGTGTTGATATATCAATGGGGAAAGTGTTGAAAACTGATTTAGGACCTTTTATTTTTGGTCGATCCACTTAAATTCAAGCTGTTGAAAACTGCACAACTGAAATTTTGTGGAGGTGCCCAAATGGGATCTGGTTGCATTGCTGACCCCCTCTCAGATTGTGAATTTAAAGCAATATCGATTGCCCAGCAGGGAGCAAGAAATTACTAACACTATTGCCTCTCTCCTAGCAGCTGAGATACTGTGGCCAGCCATGAGCCCTTTTAATGATCCCATCTGGCTTGTACGTAAAAAGGATAGAACCTGGTAGATTATTGGCTGCTAAATAAGCATAGGTTCCTGCTAGCCACGAGAGCTCCTGACATGGTATCAATTAGAGGACATCACAGCACAAGCAAAACCCTGGCATGCCGTTGTTGATCTCCCTAATGCATTCTTCATTGCCATAGACTCCAAAAGTCAAGACCAATTTGATTTCATTTGGCAAGGCAAACAATATACATTTCAAGTTTTGCCCCAGGGTGTGGTGCAATTGCCTGAAGTAACTAGGAAAATAAAACTGACATTCACATTTTAAAGAAAATGTACAGCATTGAAGAGGCTTTCAGGGTAGGGTGTAGATGCATTACCTGAACATTCCCTAGGCTTCCAACCTTAGATGCTATCACACTGGGGGAACCTGGTGTGCTGGCTCTAAGGAACAGTACAGAGTGTAGAGTGGAGTGGAGACACCACGGCTAGGTTCTGTGACCAGGTGGGGACTCGATTGTTCTTGTGCACACCGAGACCGATAAGCTGCACTTTTTGCTACCCTGAGCCAACGACCTGTCATGTTTTGACAAATGCTGTACTCTAGAGTACTTTTGCTCATTATAATATAATTATAATACCAAAACACACCTCCATCCCAAAAGCTACCCGCCTCCAAGGTGCGACCACCCCTCACAGAGCATGCGCTCTGAATTTCTCCGAGCCTATTACTTTAAACGGAGACGGGAAAACTTTTCACCAATCATAACTTAGATATGCTTGACTAGAGTCACTCAAGCTCCACCTAAAAAATATAAAATAATATAAATTGGCCTAAGAGAGAGGGGATGTCAGGGAAGATACCACCGTCAGGGGAGATACCATCCTGAGGGAATACACCATCCCGAGCACCTCCTGACTCCTGGGATCAGTTGACGGGATGAGCCTCTCTTCCCCTCCCATTGGGATGCCTTTGGGTGAGATTTGAACACTTGGTTATACTGTGTGTCTCCGCAGAAACTTAGAAATCTCTATAGAGTCTTTGTGCTTTTTAACGCGTTAATTTCCAGGCTGCACACCTGTGTATTTCATGCATGCTAGCTTGCTTTTGCAGACAGTAACTATCGCCAGCAATCCAAAGAACCTGTGTACCTCTTGCTGTAATAAATTGCACTTAACTGCATTGTTCCTAGCTGTGATAGTTCTCATTGAACATGACTAGAGTAAGGATGGTTATACGTTATTGGTGAATCCGTGACCATGGTACTTCAGTGCTCTGAATCCGACCAGACCCATATCGGTTAATGCGTTATTGGTGAATCTGTGATTGTGATAGTTCAGTACCCTGAATCCAACCGGACCCGTAACAGTTAATCGGCTACACCCCTTAACGCAATACAGGGGTACAAGCATAGCCCTACCATATGTCATCACATGGAACAGGTTGACCTAGCTAGGCTCCCAGTTCCTTTGAGGATGGCACGATTCCACTATATAGATGATATTCTAATTTGAGAGCCTACTCAAAGTGAGGTGGATAGCTGCTTGACAATATTGTTACAACACCTCCAGTCGAGAGGGTGGGTTGTTAACCCTAAAAAGGTACAAGGATCAACTGAAGACATAGTCTTCCTGGGGATTTTATGGAGTGGAAGCACATGGTGCGTACCACTGAAAGTTTAGGATACCATACAACAGTATCCCATCCCAAATAATGTGAAAGAATTGCAAGCATTTAGGGGGCCTTCTGGATTGTTGGCATGCATTTATACCACACATGGCTATGTTAATGAGCAGTGCTTTCCCTAGCAGTAGAATTAGTGATAAGTGATTATTTAAAAATAAAGTGACCTTCCTGAGACAGATCTCTCATGTCAGTATTTAAATGAACTAATCAGTGACAATCTGTGGCATCTCCTTGGGATGATTATACCAAGTTTGTGATCTCGAGGAATATGGGCCTGGCAAAGAGCAAAGGCAGGACCCTGAACTTCTGAAGAGCTAACTTCAAGCTAATTAAAGACCTAGTGGATGAGATCCCCTGGAACAAAGTCCTTAGGGACAAAGGAGTTGAGCAGAGCTGGCAACTCTTTAAAGGATGTTTTCCTTAGAGCGCAAGAACTCTCCATACCCCTGCGTAAAAAAGTGGGCAGGGAGGGCAGACAACCGGGATGGCTGAGAAAGGACCTGCTGGCCAAACTGAGGTGCAAGAAGGAAATGCACAGGCAGTGGAAGCAGGGAGACGTGGCCTGGGAAGAGTACAAGGATGCTATCCAGATGTGCAGGGATGGGATCAGGAAAGCTAAGGCACAGATGGAACTGAGCTTGGCAAGGGATGCAAAGAATTACAGGAAGGGATTCTATAGGTACATTGCTCAGAAAAGAAAGGCCAAGGAGAGTGTTCTCCCTCTGATGGATGAGAAGGGTGAACTGGTAACGACAGACATGGAGAAGGCTAAGGTACTGAACAACTTTGCCTCCGTCTTCACTGAGAGACAGGATCCCCAAGTGTCCTGGTTTCAGCTAGGATAGAGTTAATTTTCCTCCCAGTAGCTGGCAGGGTGCTATGTTTTGGATTAGGATGAGAAGAGTGCTGATAACATGCTGATGTTTTAATTGCTGCAGAGCAGTGCTTATACTAAGCCAAGGGCTTTTCAGCTTCTTGCTTTGTCCTGCCAGCGGGCAGGCTGAGTGTACAGCAGGAGCTGGGAGGGGACAGAACCAGGACAGCTGACCCAAACTGGCCAAAGGGGTATTCCATACCATCTGACGTCATGCTGAACAATTAATATGGGGGGTCTGGCTGGGGTGGGGAGACCAGCTGCTCGAGGATAGGCTGGGCATCGGTCAGCGGGTGGTGAGCAATTGCATTGTGCATCACTTGTTTTGTACACGCTATTATTAGTAATACTATTATCATTTTTTTCTTTTATTTTCTGTCCTAATAAATTGTCTTTATCTCAACCCACAAGCTTTCAGATTTTTTTATTATTATTCTCTTCCCCCATCCCAGAGAGGGAGGGGGGACGGTGACTGAACGTCTGTGGTGCTTAGCTGACGGCCGGGTTAAACCACAACGCCAAGTGTTTCGTTTCATTGAACCCGTAGATGGAGGCTGGGGGAGCAAAGTCATAGAATCATAGAATATCTTAAGTTGGAAGGGACCCACAAGGATCATTGAGTCCAACAGCTGGCTCCACACAGGTCTACCCAAAAATTCAGACCATATGACTAAGAGCACAGTCCAAACACTTCTTAAACCCCGACAGGCTTGGTGTTGTGACTACTTCCCTGGGGAGCCTGTTCCAGTGCGTGACAACCCTCTCGGTGAAAAACCTCTTCCTGATATCCAGCCTGAACCTCCCCTGTCACAGATTGACACCATTCCCTTGGGTCCTATCACTGGTCACTAAAGAGAATAGATCAGCACCTGCCCCTCCATTCCACCTCATGAGGAAACTGTAGACCACGATGAGGTCTCCCCTCAGCCTCTTCTTCTCCAGGCTGAACAGACCAAGTGACTTCAGCCACTCCTCATATGTCTTCCCCCCTTGGCCCTTCACCATCTTTGTAGCCCTTCTCTCTCCCACTGTAAGTGAAGAGCAGGTTTGAGACCACCTGATGAAACTAAACAAGTACAAGTCTATGGGGCCTGACGATACGCATCCCAGGGTCCTGAGGGAACTTGGTGATGTAATTGCCAAGCTTCTCTCCATCATATTTGAAAAGTCTTGCCAGTCAGGTGAAGTCCTTGGTGACTAGAAAAAGGGAAACATCACTCCCATTTTTGAAAAAGGGTAGAAAGGAGGACCCGGGGAACTAGAGACAGGTGAGTCTCACCTCTGTGCCTGGAAAAGATCATGGAAAAGATCCTCCTGGAAGCAATGTCAAGGCACATGCAAGACAGAGGTGATCCGAGACAGCCAGCATGGCTTCACCAAGGGAAAATCGTGCCTGACCAACCTGGTGGCTTTCTATGACAGAGTGACTGTATCTGTTGACAAAGGAAGACCGACTGATGTCATCTACCTGGACTTCTGTTAGGCCTTTGACACAGTCCTACCTGACATCCTGGTCTACAAATTGGAGAGATATGGACTTGATGGGTGGACCATTCAGTAGATAAGGAATTGGCTTGAAGGTTGCACCCAGAGAGTGGTGGTCAATGGCTCTATGTCCAGGAGGAGACTAGTGACAAGTGGTGTCCCTCAGGGGACTGTCCTGGGACTGGTACTGTTTAATATCTTTATCAATAACATAGACAGTGGGATCAAGTGCACCCTCAGCAAGTTTGCAAAGGGCATCAAGCTGAGTGGTGCAGTTGATACAACAGAAGGAAGGGATGCCATCCAAAGGGACCTGGACAAGCTTGAGAAGTGAGCCCACGTGAACCTAATGAGGTTCAAAAAGTCCAAGTGCAAGGTGCTACACCTGGGTTGGGGCAATCCTGGACATGAGTACAGACTGGGAGAAGAACTCATTGAGAGCAGACCAGCATGAAAAGGACTTGGGGGTTCTGGTGGATGAAAAGCTCGATGTGAGCCAGCAGTGCATGCTTGCAGACCAGAAGGCCAACTGCATCCTAGGCTGCATGAAAAGACGAGTGGCCAGCAGGTCGAGGGAGGGGATTGTCCCCCTCTTCTCTGCCCTTGTGAGGACCCATTTAGAGTACTGCGTCCAGGTCTGGAGCCCCCAGCACAAGAAGGATGTTGATCTGTTAGAGCGGGTCCAGAGGAGGACCACAAAGATCATTAAGGGGCTGGATTACCTCTTCTACGAAGAAAGGCTGAGAGAGCTGGTGCTGTTCAGCCTGGACAAAAGAAGGCTCTGGAGCAACCTTATTGCAACCTTTAAATACTTAAAGGGGCCATAAAAAAGTTGGAGAGTGACTGCTCAAATAGATAATGTCAGGAGAAGGGGGAATGGTTTAAGCTAAAAGAGGTGAGATTTAGATTAGAGGTTAGGAGGAAATTCTTCACTCAGAGGGTGGTGAGGCACTGGAAAAGGTTTCCCAGAGAGGTTGTGGATGCTTCATTCCTGGAGGTATTCAAGACCAGGTTAGATGAGGCCCTGGGCAACCTGATCTAGTGGGTGGCATCCCTGCCTATGGCAGGGGGGTTGGAACTAGATGATCTTTGAGGTCCCTTTCAACCCAAGCTATTCTATGATTGAATGACTCTATGATTCATTCTATGATTATACATGGCTACCATTGGTGTGAGAATGGCATGTAAGAACAAACCTCTGACTTGGAACCTATCAAAAACTCTTGACAGTTCCTAAGTTGATAGCAGGAAAAGAACTCTTTTGCATTCCTCAATACAAAGAACAGTAGAAAAGTCTGTAAATTTGCAGTACTGTAGGAAGATGCTGTAAGAAAAATTTGGGTTGGTATGCATTTCAAATTTACTTGTGTCACAGTCCAGTCTACCCCTCTACATCAGCATCATCAGTTGCAAGCAAAACTTAAAGTAACATGTACATATATGGTAAGTATATTTAGATACACAAATACATATAGATGGCAAAACACCTACACCCCACCCCCCCAATAGAAGATATTAACTGACATTAATAGTTAATTTCAGCATGATAAGTAGTAAAGTATGGGGATAAATATTGATTATGGAACCATGTATGTCATTCTTGTTCCAATCGTTGTGTGTTTAAGAACATAAAGGACTAGCTCTCATAATATAATACTGGGGTTGGGGCAGGGGTGTGGGGGAATGGAACAACTACCACCAGCCTTGCAGGATTTCAATTAGCTTTTTTACTTTTATTAACAAGCATATAATATTATTTGGCAAAACACTGAATACAAGCATCACTATCATAAAATCAAAACATTAAGCAATAATCCGAAAAGACTTCTTCAGACCAAAACTATACACAAATAGTACAAAAATCACAGAGGAAATAGTATAAAAAGTAAACTCTCAAGTGAAACCAAATCAAAAATATGGTCTTACACTGTGATAGTTTTAGTATTTCTATTATGCCACATATTGAGGATAAAAGTTTAGTGATTGCACTAACTTATTGTACTTTAACCTTAATTTAATACTATTGCAGAAAGAACAAACTCTTATTGTCCAATTAAATTACTTAGATAAAAACTCTATTAAACCAATGCTTTAAGTTAAATGTTACAGAAACATCAATCCATCCTTCAAAAATTAGGACTCCATCTTGCAGACACACATTTAAGCAATTCCACTACCTTCAGTGGAATCATCCAGGTTAGTAATAAAGTTACCGCTGTAAGAATTTGCAGAATTGGACTTTTAACCTCTGTCCTGTAATCTGATCTCAGCAGATCATGGCAGCTTCAAAAGGTTTCCAAGAAGCCTTGAGGATCCGCTCAAGTGACTCAATGAGCAGAAGTGGAGTTTTAGATTTGTATATAGGCATATCAAACTCTGTTGTAGAAATATAACTGTTGGCTTTTCACAAATGGCAGGTACCTAGAGAGTGTCTGTACCTGATTACAGATTTTGAGGAAAGCAGACATTAAATTATTTTTCTATGCTAATGTTATGCACTGTAATGCTCTCTCTGCACCTTTAAAAGAGACAGAAGACAATACCTCTCAGTTGTAGCTAAGTGAATCTTATGCAATGATTCCAGTGTGTACGACATTTTTTCTTGTTATTAACTATTAACTTCTGGCAGAAGAACTAAAGCGTAGATTGTATTAATATCTACGGGTGAAATGTCCAAACTGAATCAATTACCATAGGAAATACATAAACTAGATTTCTCTATACAATTCAGCCTTACGTACTAAATACATTTCTTAAGTACTGCTGACAAAACACATTTATTAAGTTTAATGTGTTGATGTACAGACTAGTTGGCTCTTTCCAATTATACTTAACTAGGATTCATATAATTGGAAAATAGGCTAGCTGTATAGTCACTTTTACCATCCAGTAGGAACAACAACAACAACAAAGTGAATCTCTTAAGACTAATTATACTGTTATAACAATAGAGCCAGAAAAGCTTTCAAAGGTTCATAGTCTAGTGAAAAAAAATAGTACCATCATAGTTGTAGTATTATTTTGGCAGTTGCATGTTATCAGAGCTTACAAGTGCTGTGTATATTATTGCACAACCAATAAAAATAAATATTCCCAGTTTAGATGACACACAAAGATACCAAACATAACAATGGCAAAATACAATTTTAGATAGGCTGCATCTTTTGCAGATTACTTCCACAATTCTTGCTAGATAATTCATTTTAAAATATTGCTGATGGGTAGTTCTTGCACTTACACATTTTACAACCCCATAAAATTCCAAACTTCATTCTTAAACACAAAACAACGACAAAAGCCACAAATGAAAATCCAAAGCAAAAACCCACTGAATATATATGAAAATTCCCTCCTACATTCCTTTTCAGTTTAGGAGTAGATGCTAAATTTACAATTTAAACACATGCCTTATAAATGCATGTTTCTGACCCACTGGACAAAAGAATAATCAATGCTCTTTAGCCATACATCGCAAAGACATACAAATAAAAGGCATTCAAACTTCATATAAAAAGAATCTGTAAAACCTTTTTTGTTCTTATATGCAAATAAAGCCAGACCTTTGAAACCAAAAATACTCAGATGACAAAATAAAACAGAATGCTTAATATAATAAATAATTTTTATAAAGTTAACTTTTTCAAGTTCACAAATCTTATTTAAATACAATATTATATATATTTCTGTGAACTACCTATTTTTAATGAAAACTATATCTACAGAAGCTCTGAACCTGGGATAATTCAGTCTCATTGCTGCTGAGGATAATGATATAAGATACCTTTTACCTCAATTGTTTACCAGCATAAGCGGATGTAAAAATTGCTTCACAGCAATGCTATCTTCATTAAGATCAAAATAAATTAATCATGACCTCAGCAAGTTTCAAGAAATATCTATACTGAGCCCAACTTTAAGATTTCAAAATTTAAAAAGTCAGTATTGTTTTACCCAAATTGTGTAGACACCATCCCATCCCTCCCCATGGGAAATAAGTTTTTGGAATAAATATATTGTGACATGATGAGAAAAAATAGGGCTGTGAGGTGTGGGTTGTTTGTTTGTTTTATTTTTTGTGTGTGTGCTTGTTTTTTTTAACATTGCTGAGGTTTTATCAGATTAAACACATAGAATTATGAGCAATCACCAGCTATAAGTGTTAACACTGGCTACAGATGCATACCTATATAAACAGATTTAAATATATTGATATAGCACCATAAAAAATTCAAGTGATTCCAAATGTAATTACGTATTCTGTACTATAGACTGTTAGAGCAAGAGTTAGAACTGAATGGCTGAGTGCTTTCTGAAATTACATGTTTGTAACTGCTAACCTCTTTCAGTTGTAGAACTAACACTAAAATCTCAATAAACTTCAACAACACTGCATCAACATCTGATCTTGCAATAAGTTTCCATGGTGTACATATACTGAGGTAGACCAATCACAGATGTATTTATTAAACCCTTAGATTGCACCTGAAGAATTAGGTATTTACATGGTCTATGGGTTTGAGCTCCATGTCTACATCAGGTATATTTAGGGTACATGGAGGATGGGTATTTATAACCATATTTGCACTCTCTGGGGGCTTCAACAACTGGAACCACACCCTGATTTACACTGGTAAGTATACAATGATAGTGACATGAACAGCTGCAGAAAGGCCTATTATGTCAATTTGCACACACATCCATGTCACCTGCAACCACTGTTCTGTGGAAAAACTACCAAAAATATAGATTAATTAGATCTCACCTGTCCTCTTCTGCCACTTGTATTAATGCTAAAATGAGCTAAAAGCTAAATTGTAGGTAAGCAAGTACAGAAACAATACAGCAAAACTGGACCAAATTCTAATTCCATCACACACATTCTCTAAGCTTTGACATAAAGAAGTCCTGTCTAACCCAGGTGTTCAAAATTAGTGGTCTCACATCATCATTTGCAGAGATGGCAGTATTCCACTGGCCTTGCTGTATCTTTCTTGACCACCCCCATAGTTCAGTAGACTTTTTTTTCCTCTTTGCATTTCTTTCAACTTCCTTACCATTCACATATGGGTACTGAAATGAAAACAAGGGCCCCATTCCCAAAGAAAAACAAGCAAACTTAACACTTCACTCTAGCAACAGCAAAACTAGGAAAGAACTGAAAAGCCCAATTAAGAAAAGCATGGAAGATGCACAGAACAACATGATGTCTGAAAAATTCAAGAAGAGACAATAGGATTTAGAATACTTGAATAAGCCTCTTGTGGGATCAACCTCCCATTATCAAGTAACACTAAGCAATGCTTTCTTGCAAAGTAGGGGAACACATCTGGAAGAAACAGGACAGTGCTAACTGGCATACTGATTTTCTGAGTCATTGACATTTTATGAAAGAATAAAGTGTTTGATATAACTGCCATTTTCAGCTGACAGGAAAACTCATCCAAGAGTTAAAAATTATTGGCAGCCACCAGCTGCCAATAATACTACTTATCTTCTTTCAGTGACTTAAGACCCCATGTCAAACACACACATCCATGCTATATATAATGCTATGCAGCATAAAGCTTGCAGAAATCACTTTCAACTACTACCACAATTTTATGAAGCTGACTATTTTAAAAAGCCTTTCAAGCAGTATAATCAATACTCTGCTAAGTACTACTGAAGGTGGATTCTCTAAGGTGCATGCACATCTGTACATAGACACACATACACATATTGTATCTCTCAGGGATTGACACAATCAAAATTATCAAATAAGGTCAGAAGGTACCCCTGTAATCTAATCTGACCTCAAAGATAACTATCAGTTGCGCTTAAAATAGTTATGGTTTCATATAGAAAACAGGGAAAGAAACACAGAACTGGTTTGCAGTTAACTGAAGAATTTTTATCTAGTGAAATGGAAGTTTCTGCAGTGTCAATAAAAGGTGCCTAACAACCATAGTTTTTGCAGCTATGAAAGAGCAAATACTCCCTAAAGTAAAATTTGATTTTTTGCAATCTCTGATTACGTGACATATTTGTTTTAAAACAATTTCACAAGTTCAGTACTTCTGAGTATTTGTTACAATCAGACGTAATGTATTCCATGGCAAAAATATTAAGGCTTATTAAAAAAAATATTAAAAAAAAAAAGTCAAGTGAACTCATTTCTATTAAACCCAAAACAACACACAAATGTGACAATATTAAAACATTACTGAAATACAAAATAAAGATCAAACATTGCATAAAACTAATGAACTAATTGGATCTCCAGGCTTTTTGGAAGCTTATAATGCAGCATAATAAACATTACCAGTCACTGTATCATTAATTCAATGATACACTATGATTCACTATATTCAATGTTCTATAGAATGACTTGATTAAAGGTGACAAAACTGGACATACTATATAAGACAAGAACAACTCAGAAAGACATACTGAAATAAGTTGTAAAGTTTCAAGAAAAAAATAAGCAAATGTAGTAATTTGGTGCTAAAAGTAACATTTTAAATCATTCCTACAACATTCTAACTTATTTTTGTATGGCTACAAATAGATGAATCAGGCTGAGCTCCATGGAACTGTGAAGTGTTTTCACTACCTGTAAACTCAGTGCTGGTAGAGTACTGTTGAGTTGTGATTTATTTCATTTTGTACAAAAATATATATATATATTTGTCCAAAAATCCATGCAGCAAATCACTAGAAATATTCAGAAGGACAGTCTGCTATAAAAGCACTACAGAGTTCCAAAATGATTCTGTTGGTTCACATCACATAAGAGTTAAATGCTGCACTAAGGTGTCAGATGATAGTCTCTGCAAAAAAAAAAATAATAATAATAACTGTCCAGAAGGACAATAAAGATCTCTTACAGCAATTCCATTTTGGGTCTGTAATGTAGCAGTAGAGGTGCTTTCTGCAAGACAGAATCATCAGACAGGTTAAGGGGCAAAATGAAAATGAATTAATCTACTTTGTAAATAAAACTTATCTGTTCCATAAATTAAAGCTTAGAGGGACTATCAGAGTAGCTATATTCCAAAATGCAACCAAATATCCCACCTATCGAGCCTCCCCCAAAGAATCCTTCTATTTATTTTTTTTTTGCAATCTGTTCCCAGCAGGGGCCAACTGCAGATCCTTGGGGAAAGGCATAAGGACAGGGCAAATAAATAGCATTAGCCTCCAGAATGCTCCCCAATTACAAACAATTCAGGACTTTCCTAAACCAGATGTGGGGCCTTGTATTAATAAACCTCAGCCAATAATTCTTCTGAGAATTTACCAATTGCTTTTTAAAAACTATGTAAATGTCTAACACCCACATCATCCTGCAGTACAGAGTTCTATAGTGTAAGTATACACAACATAAAGAACTGTCATAAAAGTCTCTTCTGTACAAGTTTGTGTGAATTGGCTCTATAGGTACATATGTGTGTGGATGGAGCAATAGTTACCAGAAAAGAGCAGGCCAAAGAAGAAAAAACCATGCTGAGAAGATAACATGTGAAAGTCTCCCAAGGACTGATAAGCTCCTAAAACTAGCAATCCTGTTGAATCCACAAGAACCGATAAACTGAGAACACAAAAGGTCTGCTGAATGTCATGGCCATGAGCACACACTGGCATCAATAATGGGTTGCATACTTGGACCACATTCCGGACAGTGGTGGCTACTAAAGGCAGATGAAAACTAAGAGGATTATATACCATAGAATAATAGAATGGTTTGGGTTGGAAAGGACCTTAAAGACCATCTATTTCCGACCCCCCCTGCCATGGGCAGGGACACCTACCACTAGATCAGGTTGCTCAAAGTCCCATACAACCTGACCTTGAACACCTCCAAGGATGGGGCATCCACAGCTTCTCTGGGCAACCTGTTCCAGTGCCTCACCACCCTCATAGTAAAGAATTTCTTCCTTACATCTAATCTAAATCTACCATTTTTTAGTTTAAAACTTTTACCTCTTCTCCTATCACTACATAACCTGGTAAAAAGTCCCTCATCTTTTCTGTAGGCCTCCTTTAAGTGCTGAAAGGCTGCTATAAGGTCTCTCCGGAGCCTTCTCTTCTCTAGGCTATAAATCCAACTCCCTCAACCTACTTTCTGAGGGTGCACTTAATCCCACTGTCCATTTCACCAACAAAAATGCTAAATAATACCAGTCCCAAAAAAGACCACTGAGGGACAACACTAGTCACTGGTCTCTACCTGGACAATGAGCCGCTGACTGCAGCTCTTTGAGTGTGACCGTACAGCCTACTCACTGGCAAGGCAGCATGAGAAGCAGTATGTAAGCACTGCTCAGCAAAAACTAAAACATCAGTGTGTTATCAGCACTACTGTCATTACAAATCCATAACATAGCACCATACCAGCCACTATGAAGAAAATAAACTCTATCCCTGTGGGAGTATTGCCATGGGGGTCGACAAGCCCCATGGTTGGTGATAACATCAGAGTCCTGATGATAAAGCCATGAGGAATGTAAACAAGTTAGAAGGAACAAAGAAGGGTGATTCAGGCGATTCAGGCTGTCTCAAACTGCTTATTCTCAAACGTTAAGACATGGAAGTTGCTAAATATTTGCTGTTGCCGGGCAAAAATTTAACCAATGAATAGTTAGTGGAAAAGTACCGCTGGTAGAACAAATGATATAAGAAGGGAACCTGTCCTCAATAAAGTAGTTGAAGTTACTGATCCTAAAAGAAACCCTGGTGTCCGTGTGGTCATTACGACACATATCCCAACCAAAGACCAGATCAATATCTATTCCTTATTCTATACCATTTACATCATGATCACCTCACACTTTCCTATACATCTTCATTAATCACCACCACCCTTCCTGTTACTCCTATGTGTATATATATACAAAGATATCATTCTCTTAGGCTATGGACCATCCCTCTAAAATGTCTGTTGAGTTCATTTAGTCCACGACTTTGGGCCCCATCTGTCATAATGCTCCATCAGGGCAGGAGGGATGGTGTACGGTGTTCAATTGCTGCAAGTTGAAGGCAGCTCAATTTGCATCACCACAGCCAATTCCTTATCCACCGAGTGGTCCATCCATCAAATCCATGTCTCTCCAATTTTAAGACAAGGACATAGTGCAGAACAGTGTCAAATGCTTTGCACAAGTCAAGGTAGACGATGTCAGTTGCTCTTCTCCTATCCACCAATGCTATAACCCTGTTCTAGAAGGCCACCAAATTTGTCAGGCATGATTTGACCTTAGCAAAGCCATGCTGGCTGCCACCAATCACGCCCTTATTTTCCATGTGCCTTAGCATAGTTTGCAGGAGGATCTGCTCCATGATCTTGCTGGGCACAGAGGTGAGACTGACTGGCCTGCAGTTCCCTGGGTGTTCCTTTCTTCCCTTTTTAAAAATAGGGGTTATGTTTCCCCTTTTCCAGTCACTGGGAACTTCACCAGACTTCCACGACTTCTCAAATATGATGGATAATGGCTGGTCTGGAGTTTATTGGACTGTGTGGATTCAACAGCCTGGCATGTCAGACGCACAGAAGTATAAGGCTTTAGTAGACACTTGTACACAGTGTCCTGTAGTGTCATGTCCTGGTTTCCGCTAGGATAGAGTTAATTTTCTTCCTAGTAGCTAGTAGGGTGCTGTGTTTGGGATTTAGGATGAGAATAATGTTGATAACACACTGATGTTTTAATTGTTACAAAGCAGTGCTTACTGCTCTGCAGTAAAAAAAGCCAAGGACTTTTCAGCTTCTTGCTCTGTCCTGCAAGCGGGCAAGATGGGGGTGCAGCAGGAGCTGGGAGTGGACAGACCCAGGACAGCTGACCCCAACTGGCCAAAGGGGTATTCCATACCATCTGACGTCATGCTGAACAATTAATATGGGTTGGCTAGCCAGGATGGGGGGACTGGCTGCTCGGGGATAGGCTGGGCAATGGTCAGCGGGTGGTGAGCAATTGCATTGTGCATCACTTGTTTCATACACATTTGTGGTAGTAGTACTATTGTCATTATTATTATTATTTTCCTTTCTGTTCTGTCCTATTAAACTGTCTTTATCTCAACCCATAAGCTTTCATGTTTTGTTTTCGATTCTCTCCCCCATCCCAGAGAGGGAGGGGGGAGGGCGAGCAAACAGCTGTGTGGTGCTTAGCTGCCAGCCGGGTTAAACCACAACAGTCCTTTTGGCGTCCAACGTGGGGCACGAAGGGTTGAGATAACGACAGATGTGACCAGAGTGTGTTAAACCAAAATTGGTATAAGTATTAGATCTGCTTAATCATTGTGAGTCACAATGTTGATTGCTTTGATCTCAGGTCTGCTGTGCATGTTTTCCAAATTGACTTATATAGCACATTACTTACTGTATGTGTTCCCTGTCCTGCTGCTTATCCTTTCCAGGGGCTGGTTTCAGATTGTTATTTTACTGTATGGTGTAACACTGGCTTATGATATGATAAAATTTCTGGTCATGAGACTAACCTGGTATTTGTACTCAGCACTGTCATCGACTCTGTACTTTGGAAACCATATCTCAGAAACTATTAACAATTACACCTATTACCTTTTTTCTTCAGGGTTCCAATCTATGGAGGGGACAGGGGAAGATATTTTTTCCTACTTGTTCATTCTCCCTTTCTCCTTCACCAGCCTCTTTTCCTCCGAGCTAGTTACGATAGTTCTCCAAGATGTTGAATATCCTTGGGATACTCAGACCAGCATGTTATTGTTGTTATGTCTCCTGAATGCACTTCAGATTTTAAGGTTAAACTACTTAGGAATGCCATCCAGAGATCAGTCCTGAGGCAGGATACTTGTGAGTGGCAGGGAGTGTGGGAGGATATGGGCAGGCATCTAGAGCAGTGGGCACCTCTAGTGCTTTGGAAATTCACCCCTGAACAACTGCAAAATCCTAAAAAACTGGTAGAATGCTTGAAAAAGGGGTGTCATCACTCTGGCAGTTCCAAAGAGACACAAATCACTGCAACATGCTGGGGTCTGGCCTATGCCTATCGAGCTGCAATCGATGCCACTATCAACCTAGTGACAGACCCTGTGGCCACTCCAAGTCCTGTGACAGGCCGAACGGCCACTCCAACCCCTGCAGCCACTTCAACCCCTATGACAGACCCTGCGGCCATTCCAGCACTTGTGGCCACTCCAAGCCCTATAACAGGCCCAGCCGCCACTCCAAGCCCAGAAGCTACTACAACCCCTGTGATGGGCCCAGCGGTCGTTCCAAACCCTGTTACGGGCCCAGCGGCCACTCCAACCCTTGTGACGGGCCCTGTGGCTGTTCCAATCCCTGTGACTGGCCCTGCGGCTGGGTCAAGGAAATGGACAGTATCAGTGCAAGTTGCCCCTGTAACCAAGATGAAACAATGGATGAGAAAGTCAGGTCGTTTAGAATGCAGAGGAACTCCTACTCAGACTGGAGAAGAAGACAAGATAGTTAGGCTACTCTGTGGTGGCTGGGCCATCACATTGTGAGAAACTAAGTTGTGTTTTTGCAGCAGAGAACTAATTTTCTGTATTCAAAGGTAGCTGTGTAGTCATAACAAGGAGAAATGCTAAGTAGATAAGTGGACAGTAGAAGGCCTCACTGTTCCAAAATGAGGTAGAAGCTTGAGAAAAACAGGATGAGCAGTGTGAGAACAGTAAAACAAGGATCACAAGTTCTCAAAACATAAGAAAGGAG
>MU011752.1:0-11656 GCA_011074415.1 Stictonetta naevosa
CCATGGCATCGCTTGCTCTGTTCCATTGGGCTCCCTCCAGGTGTCCCCAAGGCCTCAAGGCTGACAGCTCCTGAAGGCAGCAGGCTCTTTCCTGGGGTGTGGTGCTTGAAGCAGATGGAAGACATCACCAACTGTTCCTCTCTGAACACAGGAGATACAGATGTGATTTGTGCTATTAGTGTGGTTGTCAAACATGAGAACAGATGTTTCCCTACCTTAACCCCTATTCTGTTCCCAGTGCGTGGCAGGACACCTCAGCCATGAAAGGCAGGGATCATTTCATCTCTCTGAACACCCTTCACCTTTTCTATTAGGAACTGAGAAAGAAACATATCACTCTTTGGTGTCCTAACAAGATGGGGGGACTTTAAAATGGCTTCCGTGAAGAAAGGGAAATGGGACACTAAGATATCATTGGTTGAGTTTCCCCTGCTGTCCATATGGAAGGTCCTCTACCCATAATAAATAAATAAATAAATAATCTCTTCTTCCTCTTTCACATGACCGGCATGGTGACTGGGATGTGGAACACCCTCATCAATGTTCTGGTTGCTGAGAGCCAGCACCTGCACATACCTGTGGCTTTCTTCCATGTGGATTTGTCCTCCTTGCAGACCTTGTACAGCTCCACCACCCTGCACCAGATGGTGCCCAGCTTCCTGGATGGGGACAGCACCCCCTTGGCTCACAGAGGTGGTAGAGCTATCAGCTGCACCTTCTGCATGACCAGAGTGCTTCCTGCTGGGGGCCATGTCCTACGGTCAGCCCTGGGCTCTATGCCATCCCTGTTCTCTGCAAGAGCCGTGAAGTGGAAGGTCTGGCTCCAGAGGGCAGCTATACCTGAACCAGGGGATTTTCTCTCATGTACAGGAATTATTTCTCCTCCTCCCAGCTACAGTTCTGTGGTCCCTGTGTCGTGGACCCCTTCTATGATTTTGCCCCATTGCTGGAGCTCTCCTGCAGTGCCATGGTGATACTCATGGTCTTTGCTTCCGTAATCTGTATTTTGGATCCAATCTTCCTCTTCCCACTCATGCAGTGTTCATGTGTGTGCATCCTGTGTCAGCAGGCCCAAGACTTTATCCACCTGGTCTTTTGGCCTCACAAGTGTCACTGTTTTCTATGACACCATCATCACTCCCAGTGAAGTGCAGAACAGCCCTCCTCAGAGATTTTAACCAAGCCCTTTCCCAAACCTTCATCATCCTCCAGGTCAGCCCTCAGGTTGCTTAGAGGTGGTGTGGGAAGGGTGAGAGAGGTGCTGGTGGAGCTGCAGATGTCGTTGTAAGGCCTATCTCAAAGACTTTGGAAAGGACAGATTGATCAAAGACATTCCTCGGGACTTGGAAAAGGCAGATGTCAAACCCATCTTCTACTAGAAGGGCAAGCAGAAGGATAATTAAGCCTAACCAATGATTAAAATGCCAGCCTTAACCCTAGCCATCAGCCCAGACCTAAACTATAAGCCTCAAACCTTGCCCTCATTCTAAACCTTGAGCAGGATCCTTGAGCAGAATACCAATCCCTCCCTTAAAGCCCTTGCCATTCCCTTAACCCTGGAGGGTGACCTCTAATCCCTAAACTTTGTTCCAACCACCTGATCCCCAATGCCCTCCAACATGTACACAGCACATCTCATCTTCAGCCCCACTCCTACCCCTAATTTACGCTGTTTGTCCCTTGGGGCAGGGCAGGGACTGTGAAGTCCTGTGGCAGCGCATGGCTTTGGAAGAGGCATGTGAGGTGATAGGTATGTGATCAGATAAAAGGCCACAAAGAGGAGCTGACTGGGAATGCTGTGATGGGATCAGGTGTGCCTTAGGATCTGCTGGGCCTGCAGGAGGCATATGGCTGTGAAGGAGACTGAGAGGTCACTTCTGTCTCTGGAGCTGACAGACCAGCAGCAGGAATGTGGCACAGGTAGGGACTGCAAAGGCCAGAAGCATGCACATGGCGTCGAAGATGATGGTGAGGCAACTTCTGTTCTGGTCAGGTGATAGACCACCGGAAGACTGATGGGATGGGAGTTGCGCTTGAGGTATAGTTTGTGAGACCATAGAATCATAGAATGGCTCATGCTGGAAGGGACCTGAAAGATCATCTAGTTCTAACCCCCTGGCCATAAGCAGGGCTGCCACCCATGACATCAAGTTGCCCAGGGCCTCATCTAACCTGCTCTTGAACAGCTCCAGGGATGGGGCATCTGTAAGGTCTCTTGGCAACTTGTTCCAGTGCCTCACCTCCCTCTGAGTGAAGAATTTCCTCCTATCCTCTAATGTAAATCTCCCCTTTTTTAGCTTAAAATCATTCCATCTTGTCCTGTCATTATCTGATTGAGCAGTCACTCTCCATCTTTTTTATAAGCCCCCTTTAAGTATTGAAAGGCCACAAAGACATCACCCAGGAGCCTTCTCTACCAGCCCCAGCTCTCTCATCCTTTCTTCATAGGAGAGGTGCTCCAGCCCCTTGATCATCTTCATGGCCCTCCTCTGGACCCACTCTAACAGCTCCACATCCGTCTTGTACTGAGGGCCCCAGACCTGGGTGCAGTACTCCAAGTGGGACCTCAGGAGGGCAGAGCAGAGGGGGAAAATCACCTGCCTTCACCTGCTGGCCACTCCTTTCTAGATGCAGCCAGGGATGCAGTTGGCCTTCTGGGCTACAAGTGTGCACTGTTGGCTCATATCAAGATTTATCTCCAGCAGAACCCCCAAGTCATTCTCTGCAGGGCTACTCTCAGTGAGTTCTTCTCCCAGCCTATCTTCCTGTCTGGGATTTTCCCTGCCAAGGTGCATCACCTTGCACTTGGACTTGTTGAACCTCATTAGATTCACATGGGAGCATTTCTCAGGCTTCCCCAGGAACCTTTGGATGGCATCCCTTCCTCTGTTGCATCAACTACACTGCTCAGCTTAGTGTCATCAGCACGTTTGCTGAGGGTGCACTCAATCCCACTGTCTATGTCGTTGGTAAAGATATTAAACTGTACTGGCCTGAGGACAGACCCCTGAGGTATACCACTCATCACCAGCCTCCACTTGGGCATAGAGCTGTTGACCACCACTCTCTGGGTGTGAACTTCAAACCAACTCCTTACCCACTTAATGGTGCACCCACCAAATCCATCTCTCTCCAATTTGGAGACCAGGATATCATGTGGGACTTAGTCAAAGAGGTGCAGGTCTGGGAGTCCTTAGGACAGCCTTCTGTGGAGAGGAACAAGAGCTGTGGCAAGGCTGAAAGTCTCAACAGGAGTGAGGTCTTTGTGTCTATGGCTATGGCTGTTGTCTCTGCCACGGAGGCCTAAGAGGAGACAGCTTATTGTTAAAGCACCAGGGCCTCATTGCCTCCTCGCCCCCACCCATGAACCAGGCAGGGGTCGTACCACTCTGTGCACTTGGCAAACCACATCCCCACCTCCTACTGCCCTAGGAAGATCCCTGAGCAATGTGTGAAGGGAAAGGATCTCCCTTCCCAGGGTCCGGGGGTCAAGCCTCAGCCCTTGTCATTGGTGAAACACATCCACTTTGTCTACACATGAGTGTCACCTTCACATTGCCTTTGTCTCCTTGTCCTCACTGCCTCTAACGAGCTCCAAGGGAGGCTATGTCAGTCCTGGCCCTCGGGGGACACTGCAGGAAACTTGCATCTGACTTGGACTTCTTGAGAGATGTCTTCAATTTGCTCTCAGTGCCTGAGGTTTGTGGGCTCATCACCAAAGCCCCCAGAGGGGTGATTACTATGCCTCGGGCTGGGCCTCTGCTGATGAGCTGGGCTGGGCTCCTGGGACAGAGAGAGCTCCTGGCAAGAGGGCCCTGGTGCAGAGAGACAGCTCTGCCCAGGAGTAGCTCCTCTGCACAGCGCAGCAGGACTGGAGGGCTCTGACCGCAGCAGGCACACGGAGAGAAGTAGAGAGGGGTTGAAGGTAGTTGGGGGTGGGAGGATGCTGAGAGCTGACTGCAGGAGAAATCTCCACAGCCCTTGACAAGGTAAGTCTCTGGCCGCAGGGCCATGCAGCTTCAGGTCCTGGAAGGGTCTCATCCTTGGTCTTGTTTCTGGGAGGGCAATGGGCAGTGGAGTAGGCTTTGGGAGTCCTGCTGGATTGCACTGCGAGGTGAGGAAGTCTGGCAGAAGCCCCTTGGAGTGCCCTAGCATAGGTGTCCCCGGTCAGCCGAGAACTCCCTGTCCTGGCTGGCCATGCTGGGCTCTCTGTCAGCTGCCCCGTAGCTCCTGCAGCCATGGAGGTGCCCCTTGGCAGTGCCCTGTTGGTGTCAGGGTGCTGCAGGGCACTGCTGAGCACAGCTGCGTGGGATGGGGTCTGTGAGAACGGGCAGGGGGAAAGAAGAGGTGGGCGCAGAGCAGCAGCTCCCGGCAGGCAGCAGAGAGAGGGGCAGGTGGCCAGAAGGAGCTGTTGCCAGAAATGCCATAGCAGGGGGGATTCGGGCACCTCGCGGCCATGCCCTGCAGTGCAGACGCCTTCCCCTGGAGCGGCCCCTCCCTGGCCTCCTCTCCCCCTGCAGTCCGTGAGCTGTGGGGCAGGCATGGCCAGCACAGCAAGCAGAGGACAGATGAAGAGAAGCTCCCAAGGTCCTTCTGGCTCAGAGCTTCACCCAGAGACAAGGTGAGGATGCTGTCCAGATGCACTTGGGTTGGGGCTTCTCTGCTCTCAGCTGTCTCCAGTTTCTTCTCAGGGAAACACCTGAGTGGGATGCTCCTGCAGCTCACAGAGGGGTGACAAAGGACAGCTGTGAACAGGACTGCTGGGCAGAGCTGCTCTGATCAGTCTTCGTGAAGAGACAGTCCCTTTGACTCCTGGACCCCACAGCATTTCAGCTGAAGTGCACAGGAAAAGTCAGGGAGTTCAACCATCCAATACCTCTCCTAAGCGTTATAGGGGTGACTGGAATAAAACAAAGGAAACAAAATCCCTGCAGCTCTGCCTCTGCATTCAGGTGAGTTTTTTTGCAACAGCACCGCAAAGCTCATGGATCTGACCCATAGCCTGAACGTGATTTTCCCCCAAGGTTTCTGCCTTCCTCCTGCGGCACAGTAGGAAGGACTCCTGTCGAGCCCATAGCAGCCTCTGCTCCCATTGACACTCAGCCACCACCTGCCGTAGCTCAAGTAAGAGAGCTGCAGAAAGGTTCTCCTGCAAAGAGAGGGGCTCAGGCTGGGTTTGCTCTGAGAGTTTCAATAGGTTTTCTGTTCTAACTTTGTTCTCCCTTCTCCTCTTTAACAGACAACTGTGTCAAAAGTAAGCAAATGTCCAACAGCAGCTCCATCACCGAGTTCCTCCTCCTGGCATTCACAGACACAAGGGAGCTGCAGCTCCTGCACTTCGGGCTCTTCCTGGGCATCTACCTGGCTGCCCTCCTGGGCAACGGCCTCATCCTCACAGCCATAGCCTGCAACCACCACCTCCACACCCCCATGTACTTCTTCCTCCTCAACCTCGCCCTCCTCGACCTGGGCTGCATCTCCATCACTCTTCCCAAAGCCATGGCCAATTCCCTCTGGGACACCAGGGCCATCTCCAATAAAGGATGTGCAGCTCAGGTCTGCTTTTACTTATGGTTTTTTGGTGCAGAGTATTCTGTTCTCACTGTCATGGCCTATGACCGCTACATTGCCATCTGCAAGCCCCTGCACTACGGGACTCTCCTGGGCAGCAGAGCTTGTGCCCAGATGGCAGCAGCTGCCTGGGGCAGTGGCTTTCTCAATGCTGTGCTGCACACGGCCAATACATTTTCCCTGCCCCTCTGCCAAGGCAATGCTGTGGACCAGTTCTTCTGTGAAATCCCCCCGATTCTCAAGCTCTCCTGCTCAGATGTTTATCTCAGGGAAGCTGGGGTTATTGCTTTTAGCTTTTTCTTAGTTTTTAGTTGTTTTGTTTTCATTGTGCTCTCCTACGTGCAGATCTTCAGGGCCGTGCTGAGGATGCCCTCTGAGCAGGGCCAGCTCAAAGCCTTTTCCACGTGCATCCCTCACCTGGCTGTGGTCTCCCTGTTTGTCAGCACAGGAATGTTTGCCCATCTGAAATCCCCTAGCCTCTCCTCCCCAGCTCTAAATCTGGTGGTATCATTTCTGTACTCAGTTGTGCCCCCAGCAGTGAACCCCCTCATCTACAGCATGAGGAACCAGGAGCTCAGGCAAGCAGTGAGGAAGGTATTTGAATACATCCTTCTTCGGCATTAATAATGTGCCTAGAATACTAACAGGATTCATGGGTTTTCTAAAAAAAAACACCTCAATGTCTTCTAATTATGTTTCTTTGTTATTATTTCTTAATGTTAATTATTTTGATTTAATGTTAGTCATAGCCTGTTAATTGTTTTTTTCTATTGTTTTTTAACACAGTCATTTCATGTACCTTTAGAACCAATATTTTGTTTAAATAGAGACAATAAGTAAGGCAGCAGAAATTCATTGGTGTCAGCTGGCATGTCTTCCCATCTCCTCTGGAGCGGGGGGAGCAGCCCCAGCATGCAGGAGGACTCAGGGCCAAGAGTCCAGCTGCCACATAGAGGAGCAGTGCTGGTGGCCCTCAGGGCTGCCCCTCACTGCCTGCTGGGCTCTGCAGCTCTGCTGGCTTCGGACCAGGGTAGGTGCATCCCTGGAGCAATGGCCATGGCCATCAGCAGGACGTGGCCTTTTCACCATTGCTCTCTTTTGGCTTCCTCATTGTTCTCTTGTGTTCTTTATTTGACTTAGATCTCGTATACCTTGGTGACAGTCCTGTGGTATCTCTGCTACATCTCTGAACACCTCTTCCAAAAGTGGTGTCAGGAATACACCCAAGGAGTTGCTCCCTGAAAAGGCCTCTTGCATTTTTTCAACAGTCTTGGGAATCTGCAGATTTCCCAGTTGACTGGAAGCTGGCAAACATTGTTCCACCTTTCAAGAAGGGCAAACAAAAAGACCCTGGTCATTGCAGGCCTGTCTCTCTTACTTTATTGCCTGGTAAAATTACAGATAAAATTATCCTGGGAGTAATTGAAAAACACCTGACGGACAATGTGATCACTTGTCAGAGACAACACAGGTTCATGAGGAGAAGGTCCTGCTTAACAAACTTAATTTCCTTTTATGACAAGGTCTCCCATGTAGTTGACCAAGGGAAGACAGCTGAAATTAGGTAATCTTTTTGACTTTCTGTAAAGTTTTCTATACTGTTTCTCACAGTATCTTTCTGGACAAAATGACCAGCCTAGAGCTGGATAAAAACAGAATGCTATGGGTGAAGATTTGTTGATGGCTTGAGCTCAAACGGTCTTAGTAAATGGCATTGCCTCAGGCTGGAGACCAGTCAGTAGTGGGGTTCCCCAGTGTGAGAAACATTTCAAATAATTTTCTTCAAACAGGATCTTCTGTGAGGCTGTTTCATTCCCAATTGAAATGGCAGGCGTCCTATCAATCAAGAGTGCATTTTAGTAAACAAATTATAACCTTTTATTCCCTATTACCCAATGCCTGATCACCTCCCATTTCCTCTTTGGCTGAGTACTACAGGTTCACAAGCTACTCAACACTCCTCTATACAATATATGTACAATTTTTCTTTTTTTCAACCCTTTAATTTCTCCTTTCTTGTGTTTTGAGAACTTGCAATCTTTGTTTTACTGTTCTCACACTGCTCATCCTGTTTTTCTCAGGCTTCTACCTTATTTTGGAACAGTGAGGCCTTCTACTGTCCACTTATCTACTTAGCATTTCTCCTTATTATGACTACACAACTACATTGGAATACTGAAAATTAGTTCTCTACTGCAAAAACACAACTTTGATTCTCACAATTCCCCCCTCTTCTTTTCTTACTCCTATTGTTTTTGCATCTCTTCACATACCGCACTCTTGAGTTTTTCCAACATTAAAGTGCAATATTCTATGTCACGGGGGATGATAGATATACAGTGCCATTATTATTACAATACCAACAAATAGTTTGAGCCAATTCTATTCAGGTAATCACGAAATTAGTTTCTACCAAATGTTTCTAAATCCCTAGGAAGTGTCATCTTGAGCTACTCTATGTAGGATCTTTTTTGTTTGTTTGTTTGTTTTCCCCCAAATATTTTTGAGATCGGTCAAATTCATCCCATTTGATCTACATATGTACAGAAACTAGTATTAATTACAGTGCACACTCCTCCTTATGAAGTTATGAATAAATCTAATACTATTTGATTCTTGCAAACTTATCTAACTTATTTTCTAGATCTTCAATATATTTACAATATTTTTGTATTTTGAGATATTTACAATAGCTTTTTCTAATTCACTCCCCCTTAACCAAGGTAAAAACCACCTTGTAAAACTGTAAAATGCTAGAGAATTTTACTCAAGGATTATCTGGAGTCCGCTTAATTCTGCATGTGGTCTCAAGGGGGCTTTGGCTTTGTGGGTCTTCAATAATAGTTACATTTGGAATTATTGCCGCCAGGGTGCAAGCTCCCTTCCATCCTAGGGGCAACACCTTCCTGGATTTATTGCCACACAGCCAGTATCACTCCTTGCCATCTGGGACAGGCCATCCGGCTACAGGATTCTCATGTTGTATCTGGTGTGCATTATGTATATTAGCATTCCCGTGGCTACCATATTCAGTACAGTATGGATTATTCCCTATTTCATGGATATTTCCACACCCAGGGTCTGTAATATTGCCCCCTGAGTTTTCTATCGATGTTGTTTAAAAGACACCTTTGATAACACAGTATATTGTAGCCAGAAATATGTGTAGGGAGCTCAACTGCAAAATCTATTCCTTCCCAGGACTATGATCTGTCATTTTTAGAAATCTAGAGAATCCAGACACGGTTGCTGCTGGAAATAGCAATCATGGACAAGGCCTTTTCAGTCTTTCTAGGCATCTGGGTGCAAATCCAACAATTATTTTGAGATAGAACTTGAGGTGTTCTGGATTCATTGGAAATGCTGATTTTTCCCTCCATCCTATCACTAATCCATTGAGAATAGGTATTACTAAGATAAACTTAAAATACGTCATTTCTATACATATACAACCCTATTATAATTAAGAAAAACAATAAAAATTACAACCTAATAAGGATTCTTCTGGTGGGGATTAAATACCCCCATTTCTCCCACTTCCAGGGAGTGCTCCCTGTAAACACTCCAATTCTGTGTAATTCAATCCCTTTTACTCATTAATTCATTAAGAATTCTTCTAAGGAGAAGTTAAAGGTTTACAATAGACAGTTTTAACTGTTTTAACCTTAAAAGTCTTTGTTAATGCAGTCTCTCAGGTATCAGGGTTAACAGATGCTTTTACCCATGTATGAGTCCACCCTTTCTCAGCCGTTCTTACTGTTGTCTCAGTTGTCAGGAGCACATGTAACAGTCTGTCCCACTCAGGTTGCAGTTTCAGTCATCTCCATGTTCGCATCAAAACACAATCTCCTTCTCGGAATGGATGGATCAGGACTTCCAAGGGTGGGGTTAGAGCTAAAATTCCACGGGTCCTGAGAGATGACAAAGAGGACGACAGCCCGAGTATATAGTTCTTAGCATCTTTTGTCTCAAATTGAGGTAATTCATTCCTTTGTCCATGTACAGCAATCCAAATAATATTTCATATGGTGAAACTCCCACATCTTGGTGCAGTTTGGATTCAGAGAAGTGCCAAAGGCAAGCACTTCGTTTTGGGAAGCTGAGTTTCCAGAACTTAGTCAATTGCTTTTTTACTGTCTGATCTGCTCTAGCCTTCCAGAAGAGGAAGGGTGCCAAGGAGTCTGAAATTTCCACTTAATTCCTAGAGTCCACATTAGCCCTTGCAATATTTCTGACATAAAGTGATTTCCTTGATGAGTCAATATTTTCAACAAGTCCATACCTGGGAGTTATTTGTTCTAGAGTTACTTTAGTTACTGTGTTTGCAGTAGCAGATACTGAAGGGAAAGCTTCCACCCATCCTGACAAATAATCATCAAAGACTAAAAAGTATTTATTATTTTTTATTGTTTATTATTTAGTATTTATTATGGTGTACCACAGCAGAGCAGATCTCCATGCTGCAGCACATGGAGAGGAGCCCATGCAGGAGCAGGTGACCAGGTGACTGGGGGTGGGGGCGGAGGGCAGGAGGTCCAAAGCCAGGCCAACCCACTCCTGACCCCATGGGATGCCACCCTTCCCAAACTGATCCTGTGTGGTCTTCCCACAGTTAGCAGTTCTTCCAGAACAACTCCCATATGGGTCTGAACCACAGGGTCCATCCATCAGGAGTAAACTACTCCAACATGGGTCCCCCACAGGTGGCAGATCCCCCAGATCCCCTGCTCCTGCATGGGTGCCTCTCCACAGGCTGCAGCTCTGGCCCGGGCCCTGATCCTGTGGTGGCTCTCCCCACTTCTTCCTTCTTCCCTTGTCCTTCACCTTCCCCTTCTGCTCCAGGCTAGTTTCAATAGTTCTTCAAAACTTTGAATATCCTTGGGATGTTCAAACCAGCCTGTTCCTATTGTTATGTCTCCTGAATGTGTTGCAGGTTTTGATTAAGTTTAGGGTTAGGGTAAACTAAGAATGTCATCCGGAGGTCTGCCATGGGGCAGGATAGCTGTGAGTGGCAGGGATCATGGGAGGGTACGGGCAGACACCTAGACCAGTGGGCCCCTGCAGCGCTTTGGAACTTCACCCCTGAACAAGTGCAGAACCCTAAGAAACTGGTAAAATGCTTGAAAAAGGAGTGTCATCACCCTGGCAATTCCAGAGGGACACAAACCACTGCAACATACTGATGCTTGCCCTGTGCTTACTGAGCCACAAACAATACAACTCCAGCTCCTGTGATGGGCCCCATGGCTGGGCCAGAGAACCAACCTGTGCAGTATCAGTCACCCCTATAAACAAGACAAAACAGGAGATGCAAAAGTTATCTCATTTAGTAAGGAATGAAAGTCCTACTGAAGGAGACAAGGAAGGAGGAAGAAGATGAAGAGGCAGGCTACTCTGAAGTATGGCCATCATGGAAACTGGAGGACGAATAGGCAGATATAAAAGCAGCAGTAACAACCTGCTCCCTGTCTCTGGGGGAGCTGTGAGATGTGCAGAAAGATTTCAGCCATCATCTAGGCCAGCACATTGTCACCTGGTTGCTCCGATACTGGGATAACAGGGCCACTAGCCTGGAATTAGAGGGCAGGAAAGGCCAAATCCAGCAGTAAAAAGAAAGTCTATCTTCCTCCCTATGGGCTTGCATCTTAGCTGTGGAGAAACTTTCCCAAGAGGTCCAATAACTCACAGACATCATCTCCCTCCTCACCTGTTCAAACCAGTATCTCTGCTATTACCAGTAAGCATCCCTCTGCTCAGTAGAGGGGGGACATAGTGGGTACACACCACATGCCACCCTGTGGTGTTACCTTCATGACCACAGAGAAGACAGGAAATGGGATGAGAAATCCACCTGAACCCAAGAGGCACAAATAGATGAGTTAGAAGGAAAAACAATGGAAAAGTGGGTTCTTCTAGGAATATTGCTGCTCCAGTTTCCACTGGGCAGTTCCTCAGACAGAGTAATGATTGCTGTGACCAGTAATCGTTGTGTAGAAGGGCCTTGACTCCAGCCAGGGGAGGAAAAGGACAATTGGCTTTATTGGCCTGTGTGGATGTGATGGGCTGGCACATCAGACCAGAGGAG
>JAACYO010019478.1:0-12484 GCA_011074415.1 Stictonetta naevosa
CCTCCCACCCCACCCCTGCCCCTAGCGTGAGTGCCGCTGCTGCTGCTCATTAATTATTGAGGGGCCGATGCTGATTAGGGCTGTGGACGAGCAACCTGATGATTTCACCTGGCTGGGAGGTGGTGGGGGCAGCTCATCCTGCTGCCCACCCGTCTTCCAAAACTGCCCCATACCGTGGGCGCGCGGCTCCTGGGGTGCGTGTGAGCCTGTGGGGTGTGCCTGTGCAAGGCGTGTGCGCACACATCGCTGCGAGGTGCATGCATGGGGGGGGCATGGTGGAGAGCACCCGGGCACAGCTGGCTGGGGACATGGGGACAGCGGGACGCTTGCCCTCACTCCGCTGGCCTCCCTCCTTCCTCCCCAGGTTTTTCCTCAAGTTTTTCCTCAAGTGCAACCAAAACTGCCTGAAGAACGCAGGGAACCCACGGGACATGCGGCGCTTCCAGGTGAGCCCCGGCCCCCCCCTTCAAGCCCTACCCCACACATCAGGAGCCTCCTCTTTTTCTCAGAGGTTGAGGGGAATTGGGGGTTTGATCCACCGAAGAAAGCGGATCAGATCCCGAATTCCCCGTGACCCCTTTGCAAAGTCTTCCCCAGCGTCCCCCTTCCCACAGCTGGAGTTTCCGTAGCAAGGGGGGGGGGGGGGGGGGGCTCTGTCCCGTCCCCCACCCAGCACGGGTGCCTTCATTAGGGCCTCTCGTAAAGATATGATAATTGTGACATTTTTACATGATTAACGACCTATCCAATTTGCATAGCGCCAAGCAGCTCCGGGAGAACAGCCAAGTCCACGCCGGAGGGAGGGAGGGGGGAAGGTGGGGAGGGGGCCCAGGGGGCGGGCTGGGGTGTCCCCGCCGTGGACCCAGGGTGTCCCCTGGGGGTGGCGTGGGACGGGCAGGTCCTGGCAGCGTGGCGGTGCTGGGGGTGGTGCCGGGGGCTGGCACCCGTGCGCGGGCACAATGCGCACACCAGCGCGTTCAGGTACACGCTCACCCCCCCCTTGGCTCCTGCACCTGCATGCACACGCATGCACACGCGCGGCACATGTTGGCACACACGTCAGGGAGGGGCTGGAGGGCAGGCGTGACAATGCTCCCGTGCCCAGAGGCCGAGGGGACGCCAGAGGTGACCGCGGGGGTGAGGACCCTCCCGTGGGGTGACGCACCCGTGGCAGGGCACCCTACGGGGTCCCAATGGGGACGGGCACCAGCCCCGGTGCCCCACTGCGGTGTTCCCTGTGGGGCACGAGGGGACGGTGGCGCTGATGGTCGGTCCCGCAGGTGGTCGTGTCGACGACTGTGAACGTGGACGGCCACGTGCTGGCCGTGTCCGACAACATGTTTGTGCACAACAACTCCAAGCACGGGCGGCGAGCGCGGCGCCTCGACCCCTCCGAAGGTGAGCGCCTGAGCGCACGCACGCACACGGGACTTGCACGTGTGCCCGTGGAACGTGCACTCGAGCGTGCCGTGCTCCTGGCACGCATGCACAGCCGTGCGCATCCCCACGCGCACACCCAGAGCCACACGTGCGTGTGCAAGCAGTGGCCGGGCAGGGGGCTGGGACGGGAGAAGGGTCCCCAGCTGTCCCCAGGCTGTGGGGGTCTGGCACTGCCTCATGGCCACGCGTGCCCCATGGCACCAGGCCAGCCCCCAGCCCCACGGGGACCGTGTCCCCATGCCGGGACCCCCGAGCGGGCCGTGCGGTGTCCCCGCTCTGCCCCACACTGCTCCGAGCCTGCAGCTCCCTGGCCCCGGCACCTCCCTGCCGGGTCAGCGGGGCGAACGGGCACCCTGGGGTGGGCACTGCGCCCGGTATTTTTGCCTCGTCCGTCTGTCCGTCCATCCAGCACAGTCTCTCCACCTGCCCACCATCCTTGTGCATTTTCTGTCTGTCTCTCCGTCTGGCTGGCTGTCCAGCACATCCAGGCTGTCCTGCCGCCACGCACACACTGCAGCCAGCCCCTCTTCATCCCTGACGTCCGTCTGTCCGTCTGCCCAATGCATACGTGCTCTGTCTGCCCATCCGACGCGTCTGCTCCCCCCGTCCGTCTGTCCTGAGCACGCTGTCCGTCCGTCCGCCCGCCAACCCCCGTGGCACCGTCCCCGTCCCACCGCCGTCCCCGCCCGACCCCGCGCAGACAGGCCACGGCCCCCCCGCAGAGCCATCCCGTGCCCACGCGTGGCGTCTGTCCGTGTCCGTCTGTCCCCGGCCGCGCGCCCCGCCGCCGCCTGGTTCTCACTCTCTGCCTCTGCTCTCCCTCTCTGCCTTCTCTCCCCCAGCTCGCGCCCCCGGCCCCGACCCCGGCGCCCCCCGCTCCCGCCACGCGCGCGCCCCACACTCACTGCTGCCCTGTCTCTCCCCCCCCCCCCCCGAAGCAGCCACCCCCTGCATCAAAGCCATCAGCCCCAGCGAGGGCTGGACCACCGGCGGCGCCACCGTCATCGTCATCGGCGACAACTTCTTCGACGGGCTGCAGGTCGTCTTCGGCACCATGCTGGTGTGGAGCGAGGTACGGCACGGGGCGGGGGGGGGGGGCGCGTGCCCAGCCGAGGGCTCAGGCCCCCCCTCTCCCCGCAGCTCATCACGCCTCACGCCATCCGGGTGCAGACCCCCCCGCGGCACATCCCCGGCGTGGTGGAGGTGACGCTCTCCTACAAGTCCAAGCAGTTCTGCAAGGGCGCCCCGGGGCGCTTCGTCTACACCGGTGAGGGGCCCGCAGCCCGCGGAGGGGGCACGGCCCCCGGGGGTGCCGTGGGGTCTCTGTGCCTGCTGCCGGCCCCAGGGCACAGCCAGGGCACAGCCGGCGCAGGGTGCGGGGGATGCCAGGGGAAGGGGGCTGAGGTGGTTTGCATGGGGGAGGCAGGACAGGGGTGACGTGGGTGGGGGTCCCTGTAGTGGGAGAAGAGACCCCGGGGTCCCCCTTCCCGCTGTCCCCTGCCCAGCTCCATGCACAGTGTTCCGTGCCTCAGTTTCCCCAGAGGACAGGGCAGGTTTTGGGGCCGGGGGCTGGCCTCACCACTCACCCCTTCTCTCCTCGGCCAGCGCTGAACGAGCCCACCATCGACTACGGGTTCCAGCGCCTGCAGAAGGTCATTCCCCGGCACCCCGGAGACCCCGAGCGCTTGCCCAAGGTGGGGACAAAGTGGGGGCAGCTCTGGGTCCCGGCCCCGTGGGGCTGACGTGGGGCTGGGCTCGGGGCATTGCATGGCAGCCCGGGGAGGTGCCAGCACGGGGCTGTGACATCGCTGCGGGGATGTGTCACTGCCATGGGGACGTGGCGGGGTGCAGAGGGGGCCGGGGCCGGGTCCTGCCTGACCCCACACCATTCCCTGCCCAGGAGGTGCTGCTGAAGCGGGCGGCCGACCTGGTGGAGGCTCTCTACGGGATGCCGCACAGCAACCAGGTACCGCGGCCCCATCCCGCCCCGCGCTCCCCCCGGCTGGCCGCGCTCAGCTCCTGGCGCTGGAGCAGGGCCGCAGGAGCCGGCCCCACATCTGCTCCGCGTTAGGATTCCCCGGGCGCTGAGTCAGGGCCGCGGGACCCCCCCGGCGCGGCCGCCCCCCATCCGCGCGGAAGCCGGAGCCGCCCAGGTCCGGCCGCGGCAGCTGCCCCGCTCCCACGTCCGTGCTGGCACCGGGCCCCGCCGCAGCCCCGGGTGACACCGTGCCCGTCCCGTCCCCAGGACATCATCCTGAAGCGCGCGGCGGACATCGCCGAGGCGCTGTACAGCGTCCCCCGCGCCCCCGCGCAGCTCTCCTCGCTCGGCAGCCACGGCCCCGGCGCCGTGATGGGGGTGAACTCCTTCGGCAGCCAGCTGGCTGTCAACATCGGCGACTCGGCGCAGGGCCCCGAGCAAGGTGGGCTTGGCGCCGGGGTCGGGGGGGCTGGGGGGCCCAAGGGGGGGCCGTGGGCCATGGCCCTGCCCCGTGCCACCTCCGCTCTCGCCCGCAGGCTACTCCCGGAACACGAGCAGCGCCTCGCCGCGGGGCTACGTGCCCAGCTCCACGCCGCAGCAGGGCGCCTACGGCGGCGCCTCCGGCATCAACGGCTACGGGGGCAGCGGCATGGCCGGCCTGGGGGTGCCCGGCTCCCCCAGCTTCCTCAACGGCTCCACCGCCAACTCCCCCTACGCCAGTGAGTGCGCACCTGGGGCTGCGCCGCCGGCTCTGCCCCGGCTGCGGGCACCCCCCGGAGCAGCAGCCCCAGGGCTCCCCGTCCCCATCCCTGTCCCTTGCCAGCTGGGTCCCCCTGGGGCAGCGGGCACCAGGGCTCGGGGTCCTGAGCGTGTCCCCCCCCCCACAGTCATGCCCGCCAGCCCCCCCCTCGGCGCCTCCTCCATCACCCTCCCGTCCGGCACCGCCACCTCCGCCCCCGCCGGGGGCTTCTCCTTCTCCCCCGTCAACATGATCTCGGCGGTGAAGCAGAAAAGCGCCTTCGCCCCCGTGGTGCGGCCGCAGACCTCGCCGCCGCCCGCCTGCTCCAGCACCAGCGGCAGCAGCCTGCAAGGTGAGCCCGGCCGGGAAGGGGCTGCCCCCAGCCTGCTGCCCCCAGCCCCATCCCCGTCCCTGTCCCCGTCCCCTCCCAGCTCACTCTCTCCATCCCCACTGCCCAGACCCGGCTTTTGAGGACTCGGACAAGTTCCACACCCCTGCGCGGTCGCTCCAGGGACTGGCCTATTCCTAAGCACAGTAGGTGCACGCGGGGTCCCATCCAGACCTGGTGGGGACTGGGACATGGAGGGCTGGGGTCCTGCCCCCCCCGGCACTGCCGACCCCTCACCTTCCCTTACAGCCATGCCCAGGCTCCTCGTGCTGCCCGCAGGAGCCGGGACAGCCCCGAGCAGCAGACGGGGACGGGACCGAGCGCGGCCGTGAGCGTGGCGGTGCCGGCCCCTCCGACCTGTGCTCGGGGCTGGGGGGGCTGCGGGGCCAGGACCCCCCCACCCCGGCTGCCTGCGGGTCCTGGAGCTCAGCCCCTGCTGCAGCGGGGTGCCCCCGGGGCAGTGGGGTGACCCTGGCCGGCATGACCAGAAGGGGCCAGCGTGGCCGGATCCTGGTTTCGGCACAGTCCCTCATGGGGCCAGACAGAGGCCTTTGGGGAGCTCCCGGCATCGGATCAACCCCTCCGAGTTTAGCCTCAGAAGCACCCCGAGACCCGTGCCGCAGGACCAGGACCCCCGTGCGGGGGCAGCTCCGGGAAGAGGGGTGGAAGGCTCCGGCCAGCCCCGCTCCCCCCGCACCTCCCAGCTTGCCCAGATGTGCGCTTCCAGATGTGCGGCCGCCCACCCGCAGCTCCCGGGCGGCCGCGGCCGGGTCTCTGCCCCCGCGCCTCCGCGCAGCACCGGGGCCGTGCGGGGGCTCAGCCCAGCGCAGCCTGCCCGGCCCCCCCCCCCCCCGGCCCGAGCCCCCCCGCCGGGCACGCAGCACTTTGCCCACCCCGAGCCACCTGAGCCCTTCAGCGCGGTTCCCGGCCCCGTCAGCGCCCGGAGCCGGCAGCCGCAGGACGCAGCTGCAGCTCTTTTGTTGTGATTATCACCACGGTTATTATTAATAACATGATTATTGGTTTTAGCGACAGGCGAGCCCCAGGGCAGGGGGCTCTGGCGGGCCGGGTGGGAGCCCCCCGGGGCTGGCACTGCCTCCCCTCCCGTTTGGGGCTCTGCTGGCACTTCCAGGCAGGGGGCAGCGGACAGAAATTTTGTAAATAAAGGAAAACAAAAAAACAAAAACCACCACTCCCCCCCCACCCCAGTCCCTGTCCCATCCGCACCCCCTTGCAGGGTGGCCGTGCCCCCGTCCCCCTGCCGCCATGTGTCTCGTGCCACAGCCAAGGTGACACCTCCGTGCCCAGCCTGTGTCACCCGCATCGTCCCCTCGTCCGGAGCTGGGACCTCACCAGCCGTCCCCACCTGTCCCCAGCTGGGGGTCCCGGGGTAGAGCCCCCCTCCCCCCTCCCCTGGTGACCTCCAGCTACCAGCGCTGGCCCCTGTCCCCAGCCCAGCCTCGAGGACAGGGGGCTGGGGATGGGGTCGCGCAGCCCCAGGGACGGGGTGGCCCCACCGGGGTCCTGGTGTCCCCCACGGGGCGGGTGGTGCAGGCTGGCTTGGACACGGGGGGCTTTTTGAAACAGAAATAAAAGGACTTGCAGAAAGGCAGCGGCTCGGCAGGGTCTGTGAGCGGGGAGGGGGCTGCCCCGAAGGGGGGGCGCAACCAGCACCACAGCACCCCTGCACCCTGACCCCGGGGCTGCCGTACACCTGGGGCAGGGTGAGCGCATGGGGGTCCTGGGGCCGGGGAGAGAGGGACGGGGACGGGGACAGGGACAGGGGCAGGGTGGTTCTGGAGGGTGCTGGAGCCTGGTGCCTTGCGGCCAGGCAGGGCTGGGGGCTGCAGGCTGCCTGCTGCCCCTGCCCGGGGGTCCCCCCTCCATGCGGCCGAGCTGCTGCCCCGGTCCCGGCCCCCTGCACCTGGAAGCGCTCAGCCCCAGCTCCGGCCCCACAGCCTGTTCCCATTGCCGGAGCACAGCGAGGCGGGCGCGGAGCTTCCTCCCCACGCCGGACCCCTGGGACCCCAAGGAACGCGCCCGCTCCTCGCCGCCCTGCAGGGTCAGAGCCTGGGGGACGTGGGGCCAGCCCCCAGCCCTCGCAGCTGCCGTGGGGGTGGCCACGGCCGCCCCCGGACCAGGCTCGCCACGGTCTTGGGAGCGGGTGCTGTGGGATCTGGAGGTGTGGGGCTGTGCCTGCCCCACGGCCAGCCCCAGGGGCTGAGCACAGCCAAGGACTGAGCCAGCATGCGTGGGGGGCGGGAGGGCAGGGGGTTGTGCCCGTCCCCCATTGCCCCCACAGCCCCAAAGTGGCCTGGGACAGCCCTGCAGGAGGGAGAGGAGCTGGGCAGGGGGACATGGGGGGGACACGGGGTCTTGGGGACCGCCCTGGCCACAAGGACCAGCAGGGCACGCTCGTGGCTCGTGAGCGGGCACCAGACAACGGTCGGGGTTTTCCACCCAGCCCCAGGTGCGAGAGCCCCTCCTGCACGTGGGGGTCACAGGGAAAGGACACGCAGCAGGCTGCGGGGCCGTGGGGTGAGCGTGTGCGTGGGCTAAGTGTGCGCAGGGACACGCGTGTGTGCGGATGTGCGAGTGTCCCCATGGGACGTGTGCGCACAGACCCCACGCACCAAGTGCCAGGACACGGCCCGTGGCTGTGCAAGTCGACAGGGCGCAGGAGGCTGCGCTCGATGGCACGGGTGGGACACAAAGCCACACGTGCAGCCACACGTGTGCACACGCACACACACATGCAGGGGGAAGGACCCCCGTGCCGCTGTGCCCCTGAGGAGCCCGGGGGTCTCAGCGCCACCGCAGCGCCTGCCCCACACCCTGACCCTGCGCACAGAGGGGGGCACAGCCGGCAGACACACGCGCGTGCAAAGGGCGGGCGGGCCCTGCTGCCACGCTGGGGGGTGCTTGTGTCCACACCTCCCTGCTGGCACACTCAGGTGGCACCCGCAGGTGTCCGGGGCAGCCTGCACCACGGCTGGCTGCAGGCAGCTGGGCAGTGCTCAGCGGGGTGGCAGTGAAAATTTGGGCCCCCCCAGCCCCTCTCAGGCCCCCGCACGCCGCAGCACCCGCGATGTGAACTGGGCCCTGCCCGGGGGGGCACGGGATGCTCGAGCCGAGGCAGAGGAGCCGCGGGGTGCAGCCGGGGTGGGTGCACAAAGCGCAGCCCCCACTGCCTGCCCCCAGCACCGTGCTTGGGGAGGGGGGTGAGGGGGTCTCATAGCTGCCTCCAGCTGGGTGCCCGCGGCTGTTCCGGTGCTGGAGCTGGTCCTCCCTGGGGGCAGCACTCGGCGCTTCTCCTTGGGGAGCTCCCCGAGGTTTCTGCAGCCCATTTCTCCAGCCCGTCTGAGTCCCTCTGGGCGGGGGCACCCCCTGCTGTACTGCCCGCTCCCCCCGCCTCTGTGCCACCTGCGGCGGGGCAGGGAGCAGGGGTCGCCCACCAGCCCCCTCTCCCTTCGCTCCTTGCACCGGCCACCTCTAGCACGGGGGGGGCGGGGGGGGGGGGGGGGGGGAGGCGGTGCCCCCTGCCCACCCTGCCCACGGGGTGTCCCCAGCACCCTGCGGGGCTGGGGCAGGGGCCGGGGCTGTGCTGGCAGCGAGGAGCCGGGGCAGTGGGACGGCACACATCCACCCCACCGAGCGGCGTGCCGGCAGCCTCCGCCTCGCACAGATGCTGACAGCATCTGCCTGGAAGGACCATAAATATTTATGGCCTCTGGCGCAAGCAGTGGCCCCCGTGGCACGTCTGCAGCCCCCTGAATCCCCCCCAGCTGCCCCCAAGTGCTCCCTGCCCCACGGGGATGGGGCACCCCAGCACCTGCACCCACGTCAGGACCAGGAACCACATGGGCTGGGGCACAGGGCAGCCCCCAGACCCCCGAGCTGCCCCCGATTCCCCCAGCCCTTAGGGTGCCCCAGCACCTCCGGGGTCCCCCAGCCCCTTTGGGTCCCCCCATTTCATCCTGCCCCTTTGTGTGGGGGCCTCCTGCCTGGGGGGCTGGGACAAGGTGGGCAGGGAGAGGACCCCCATGCAGGCGCCCTGGGGACACCCCCCTGCCCCCCCCAGCCCAGCCCCGTGGCTGCGGGTGCCAGCTCCCGCCCCCAGCCCCGCGGAGCAGCGCAGCCTGCGATGTTTAGATTAGAGGATAATGTGCTGGAAATAATTGCCTTAATCAAGAAAGGTTAATGAGGCTGCCTGTGTGTACAACTGCGGCGGGCGCCGGCGCAGAGCGGGGCTCGCGGGAGCGCTCAGCGAGCGGCAGCGCGGCACAGCCGGCACCGGGCCCAGCACCAGCACGGGGAGCCAGGCCCACGGCCACCTCGTCCCTGTGCCCTTCCTGGGGACACGCCACGCCTGACTCATGCCTGACCCATGGCAGCAGCAGCCAAGGCAAGCCTGGGTGCACAGGACCCATCGCATGCATGGGGCCCCAGCCCGCAGCCCAGGTGCCCCCAGGGTGGCCGTCACCTGCTGGCGGACACGGGGAGGGTCCAGGGGGGACCCTGGGGCGCCCACCCTGCTGCTGTCAATTGTCACTTCGGGGGCATCGCAGGGGCTTCCCAGGCTGGTGCTTGAGGCAGAAGAGAGATCACAGTGCCTGTGACTGCGAGGGGACGGGAGCGGAGCTGTGGAGCTCCAGGGTTCCCTCTGGCCCCCAGCCCCAGCCCCTGGGCCAGGCTGCAGCAGGGAGCAGCCCCGCTGGCAGGGGTCCTGCACCCCAAGGGGGACCCCCAGCGCATCCCCAGCTCCTGGGGACCTGGTGCCACCAGCACTTTGCCCGGGTTTCTCCTTGGCTATGGCACCTGGGGGCCGGACCCCAGGGAGCAGCACTCAGGGACCGGTGGCATCGTGGCCGGCAGCACCCGGCCAGTGTCCCCAGCTCGCGGGGGTGACCGCAGGGATGGGGACGGGGCTCAGCAGGAACCCACGGTGCTGGGGGCTGCAGCACGGCCATGCCGCCAGCCCCGCTGCGAATTTGGTGGGAAACAGAGACATCTGCAGGCCTGCGCCCTGCTGACACGCTGCAGTGGTGCCGCACGGCTGCACGCTCCCGAGGGCTCGCTGCACACTCACAGCAGCGCCCTGCACACGCGTGCTGCAGTCGTGCACATTTGTACACTGCACAGTGCCCCGCACACTCGTGGTGCATTGGTGCATGCTCCCACACTGCAGCAGAGCCCTGCGGCTGCACTCCCCCCACGCCCCGTATCAGTGCCCCCACGCTTGCACACAGAGGGGCCCTGCACGCTCACCCCCGCACGCTCACGGTGCTGCTCCACACGCACACTGCTTGCACACCCACACTCGTGCCCAGCACACGTGCCTGCAGCAGTGCCCCAGGTACTCATCCTGCTCACACCAGTGCCTTGCGTGTGCGCACTGCTGGGCCACAACAGTGCCCTGCACACACGCCTGGCTCGCACAAACCCTTACCAGTGCCCCACATTCACACCCCACCTTCATAAGCAACACACAAATGCTGCACCCACCCGAGCCCTGCACACACATCCCACTTGCACAAGCAGCAGGACCCGTGCGCCCTCCTCGCACAAGCACCACACTCACTTCGATGCCTACATGCCCCCGGTCCAGGAGTGAAGCGTTCACGTCAGTGCCCTGCACACCCATCCTGCACCGTGCTCACATCCGTGTCCCCTCACCCCTGCACCTCCTCCGTGCACCCCCTGCCACGCACCCAGCCCACGCCCCCTTCTCCTGCCCCTCTCCGCCGGCTGTGGGTGCACGCACGGCTTCACGGCCCGGCACCCTCAGCTGGCTCCTGCAGAGGACCCGAGGGTGCTCTGGGGGCAAGGCTTGGGGGAACGTGTCCAGAGCAGACTGGGGGCAGCCGTCCCACAAAGACACCTCCCCGCAGCACTCCCCCCCCGGTGCGCCCCGCTCCCCTGCGGCCGGTGGCCCCGGAGGGCCCCAGCACCTGGCTGCGGTTGCGGCGCTGCGTTGGGGAGACGCTGACATTTCCAGCAAGCGGGACGCGTCGGGAGCTCTCAGCCGCTCCTCGCGGCTCATTAAAAGCCAGACAAGCTGCAGCAGTAATTGCTTTAATTTATTTGCTTATGGCTGGGGCAGAGGGGAGAGGCATGTGGCACTCGCTGCCTTTATGGGAACCATATGGAACCCATTTATCACCATTTGCTGCAGCGGGGCAGGGGGGAGGTAGCGGCTCCTATTAACTCGCTGCTAACGTTGAACTTCTCTCGTCATCCCCTGTGGTGAGCGAGGTGGGGGCACAGCGCCGGGGGCCTGGGCAGGGGCCCGCAGGGTGCAGCAGCCACCTCCCCCTGCCCGCAGCATTACACCGGCACCCCGTGCCCCCGTCCCAGTCCCTGCAGAACGGGGCAGGGGGCAGCAGGGATGGTGACCCCCCCACACACCCCTCCTGGCCCAGGACAGAGCTGTCCCTGCAGGGCAGAGGAGTGCTGTCCGGGGGGGCACGCATGGGGCGCACCTGGAGGCTCCCACCCATCCAGCTCAGCCCCCCCAGCACCCCCATCCCAGGCTGCTCCACCCCGTTGCTAACGGCTTGAGGCAGCGGGCTGGGGCTGCGCGCTCGGCTCCTGGACGAGGAAACAGCCCCGTGCCAAAAAGCTGCACCCCGGGTAAGTCAATGCACTCCGGCTGGTGCGGGCTGTCAGCCCGCATCGACGTCCTCTGGGACCTTAACGGGGGGCAGCAGCAAAGCAGGGAGGGGGCTGCGCTGCAAAGTGACCCCCGGGGTCCCCCGGCCATGCAGAGCGTGGTGCAGGGGGTGCCCAGGATGCAGAGGGTGCATGGGTTTTGTGGGGTTCGTGGGCTGCACTAGGGGTGCGCAGGGTGCGCGGGGAGGGACCGCAGCGTGGAGCACCCCCAGGGCACAGCCTCCTCCTGCAGAGATGTGTAGAGAGGAGCAGGGAGCACCCAAGGGTGGGATCCGATCGAGTCTCGCCACTTGACACCCCAGCAGCGGCTGCTGGGAGAGCGGGAGAGGGGGAGAGGGGGGTGAGGTGGGCCCTGTGGTGTCCCAGGGACGTGGCCGTGCCGTGGCGTTCCTGGGGACGTGCGTCTGTCCCGGAGCCGAGAGCCCGTCCAGTTCCAGCACTGGCTCTGGGAGCGGCATCCCCAGCAGTGCCTGGCAGCTCCGTCCCCCGCTGAGGTGACAAGGACCCACTGGAGGCCCCCAGAGGGGACCTCAGCACCCCGCAATCCTCCCACCCCCAGCACCGCTGCCCCACATCCCTCCGGGCTCTGCCGCTGCCCGGTCACCTCCCAGCCACTGTCCCCAGCACGTGGCAGGACACCAGGGACACACTCTGGTCACCAGGGCGAGGGGCCAGCAGCAGGCGAGGCCGTGAGGCTGCCGCACGAGGGACGAAGTCCCCTCGAAGGCGCAAGCAGGAGGCGGACTCGTGGCAGTGCCGGGGCTGTGTTGAACCTCGGGGCCCTCACCAGAGCAGGGCCGTGGCCGCAGCCAGAGGCAGCAGCAGCTGCGTGGAGCACAGGAGGATGACGGTGGGTGGGAAGAGGGTGGTGAGGAAGGCAACAGGGGTAGGAGCAGGAAGAAGAGGAAGAGGAAGGCGGCGGAAAGCAGGAGGTCGCAGAAGGCCACGGTGATGACGAAGGACAGGAACTTGCGGAGCGGCTGGAAGCAGCGCTGCAGGGTGCCGTGCATGCTGCCAGTGCCAGCCCCCACGCAGCCCGCTCCCACACGCTGCCTCTGCCTGGGGGGAGCACAGACGGGGCTCAGTCCCTTCCCCCAGCTGCCCCCCACCCGGGCCAGCACCCCAGGGCCGTGGGACGGGGACACGTGCTGCCACGTCCTCGTCCCGGCCAGGACAAGCACCCCGGGGCGTGCCGGATCCTGCTCTGCCCGTTGGCAATGCCCGGCCACCCCGTCAAGCCCCCGGCGCTGCGGGTGCACGAACCCTG
>JAACYO010019577.1:0-11770 GCA_011074415.1 Stictonetta naevosa
CCTCGCCCGCAGCCCCCTCGCCCGCAGCCCCCTCGCCCGCAGCCCCCGTGATGCCCGGTCCCCGCGCCCAGCACTCGCCCTCCCGCCGGTTCCCGGCACGCCCAGGGCTGCAGCCACCATCTCCCGCCCGCCGTCTGTGGACCCGGGGTGGGGGTGAGCCCACCCGAGCACCCACCCACCCACCCACCCGACCCCTGGGCACGGCTGGCAGCCGGGGCACTGCAGCCCTGAAGGGTGAAGCCGTGCCAGAGCCTGCGCTGCTCAGGTCCCGTCCCGGTCTGTGCAGCACCACGCACGGCGGCCGGGGCGTGCCATGGGCTCGGGGCGCTGCAAGCACGTGGTGCACGTGGCCGAGGCCGTGCCACGCTCACAGCCGGCGGCCCCATCCCTGCTGCAGCTCTGGCCTCGGGCCTTTCCCAACCACTGGGGCTCCCCGGGCATGTGGCGTGCTGGCCACAGACCGGGCACGGCTGTGCGGGGACCCAGCAGGAGCGGAGTCAATGTAAAATGATGTGGGAGTGGGGTGGACACCAGCCCTGGGGCTCGGGTCTGTGCTGCTGCCCTTCCCGCGCCCCACACGCCTGGGGGCTCAGCCCGGCCCCACGGCACGGCGAGGATGCTGCAGGGAGGTGCCGTGGCTCGCAGCCGGCTGCCTCTCCTCGCTGCCTGCCTGCTCCAGATCCATCCGTCACCTCCACCTCTTTCATCTCCGGGGTGCAATGCAGCAGTTCCCACCCTACGTGGTGGGCTGCCCAGCACCACCCTGCCCGGCCCCAGTCTGCCCAGCATGTCCCCCCCCCCCCCCAACCAGGCCACCAGGGGGTTCTCGGGCAGTGGGCACCGCTTCTCCCGTGGCCGCTCACCCCACCACAGTAGGTCTCTGCCCAAAAGCGCGCCCCACGGGTGGTCTCCGGTGAGGCTGCTCTCCTGCACCCCTCGTCCCCATCCCACCCAGACACCCCTTTGAGCCCTGTCCTGAGTGGGGTGCTCCAGGGCCACGGCTTTCAGGAACGGGACGCAGACGGCCGTGGTCAGCGTCCCCAGCACCCTGCCTCCGTCCCACGCTGGGAGCAGCCCAGCCCCAGGGGTCAGACAGCGCAGCCGGGGCTTGGGCCCCGTCCTACGAGCACAGCTCTCGCTCGGCGCGCTGTGGGGGTCTGCCACGCTCCACGGGGACATCCCCGGGTCTAACGGCTGCTGCCAGCCTGGCTCAGCCCCTTGGGGACGTGCTTTCCACTGCACTGCTCCCTTCGGTGCCTTGGCTGGGGAGGGGCCCCGGGGGCTGCAGTTGGTGGGTGCCAGCAGCCGGCACGTGCCGAGCCGGAGCAGCTGCATGGGCAAAGGCATTCCTGGCGGCACCGAGCGGCGGCGTGGGGCACGGGGCGGCACCCACAGAGCCCAGGGCAGGAGCAGAAGGGTGCCCGGTGCCCCCCAGCCCGGTGTCCCCTCCCCAGCCCCTCCCTGGGCAGCTGCTCCCGCGAAGGCACTGGGAATGCTCAGCTGCCGGCTCGGCCCCAGAGCCACCACGGCTCCCTGCCAGGTCCAGCGCCCTGGAAGCCATTTGCTGCCGATCCAGCCTCTCGCTGGGCAGCTGGGAGTCGCTGGCATGTGCTCGGGGCAGCCTGTGCTGGATTTGCCCCCCCCCAGAGCCCCCACCGGCAGCACCCTCTGCGGGGCGTCCCCTCCTCGCCGGCAGCACTGCGGGGACCGCGTGTGGCCGTGCCCATCTGGGGAGCCCGGGGGTGCCGGGGGCTGGCGAGGAGCCCTCGTCTTGGGGCTGGACTGGGGAGAAAGGAGGAAAAGCTGCATAATGCACATCATGGGTGATGCGTGAGCGTGGCAGTAATGCAGGGCCGGGGGGCTGGCCCAGCTCGTGCCAGCCCCTGCTGGGGTGGTGGAGGGGCCACCTGCCTCGGGGGCTGCCCTGGCCTTTCTTTGGCTGAGGGGGGGCAGCACCGCACTGGGCACGGCCCCACACACGGGAACCATGTCCCTGGGGTGGGGGTCCCTGGGGAGAGCCAAAGCCCCTCTCCCCAATGCGTGTGGGGCTCTGGGTGACGGGGTGAGCACAGAGTGGGTGTCGGTGTGGGGCTGCCCCAGCCCCGGGGTGCAGGAGCCCTGCTGGCAGCTCGGGGTCCGCAGGTCCCAGGGGGGTCCTGGCCCATGCCCCCCCAACCTTGGCTGGACTCGCTGCAGCCGGTGCACGCTGGCCTCGCCCAGATGGGTCGATGGCGTTTGACCTTCGTCTACCACGCGAGTTATGGATTGTGTCTGGGGATGCTCCTCGCTGGGGGGGCTTCAGGCTGCACGGGCACCCGGGGGCCTGGAGCAGGCTGGGCACCCACACCCCCGACAGAGGTCTGTGGCAGGGGGTGAGAGCCCCTCGCCCAGGGGGGTGGCTGGGGGCCCCCTTGGGGTTATGGGGCCACGGGCTGGGCGGTGCTGGGGTGCAGGTCCCCAGAGCGGGGGGGCTGGCGGGGCAGGCAGGCCCTGACTCAGCGCCCGGCGGCCCCCCCGCCCCGTGGATTTCCCGGGGATAATCCGGTGTTGACATGGCCCGGCACGGCAGGCGCGCAGCCGCGGGGCTGCCCAGAGCCCTGCCCGCCCACCGGCACGTCGCTGGGGGGCCGCAGCGCAGAGCCAGCCCGGGACCCCTGGGGGCAGGCAGTGGGGCTGAGCCCCCCCCCGGGCATGGGGGGTGGCGCGGGGCTGACCCCCTGCCCTGCTCGCAGAGCCATGCTCGCCAACGCGGCCACCATGCGGATCCTCATCAAGGGGGGGAAGGTGGTGAACGACGACTGCACGCTGGAGGCGGACGTCTACATCGAGAACGGCATCATCCAGCAAGTCGGCCGCGAGCTCATGATCCCCGGCGGGGCCAAGGTCATCGACGCCACCGGCAAGCTCGTCATCCCGGGCGGCATCGACACCAGCACCCACTTCCACCAGACCTTCATGAACGCCACCTGCGTGGATGACTTCTACCACGGCACCAAGGTACCGCCTGGCACGGGGCTCACGCTCACCCACCAGCCCCGGTGGGTCTGCTGCCAGCACGGGGAGGGCTCTGGGCTCAGATCCCCCCAGCTGGGGATGGGCTGGTGGCATGGGGCAGCAGTTCCCGGGCACCAAATCAGCCTCGTGGCCAGGCAGACGGCAGCTGGCCGCCTTGCCCGGCTGCGGTCGCTGCCAGCTTCAGTGCCCGGTCATGCCGCGGGTCTCAGCCCTGCCACAGCTTGCAGCAGCCCCCCAGCCCGGCTCTTCCCCACTTGTGATTCTTTTTATTCTGCAAATCATCAGGTTTTGGCTCCGAGGAACCCTCAGGTCGTGCTGGCGGCTGGCCGCCCGCACCACCTGCAGCCAGCCCTGCTGCCGTGGGGATGCTGTGTGGCTGGGGACAGCGCGGTGGCTGCCCATGGCCGGGCTCAGGCTTCTGCTGCCTGCCCCCAGCTGTGCCCAGCACCCAGCAGGGATGGCTGGGACCTGCCGTGGTGCTCCACGGGGCCGGGGCAGCCCTGGGGACCTCAGTGTAGCTCTCGGGGGGCCGTGGGGCTGGCGGTGCCGAGCACCGGGTGCCACTGTCCATGTGCCCCACACACAGCAGGCATTGTGCAGGGCTGGTGCCGGCTGTGCCTGGCCCTGAGGGGGGTGCTGGGCAGCGCTGTGCTGTGGCACGGGCAGGGGACAGTGTGGTGACCGCAGGCACCCCGTGCCGTGCCGTCCCCACTCCGGCAGGCTGCCTCGCAGCACAGCGAGCACCCCACCAGGGCCAATTGCTAAAGGAGCTTTGGGGATTAGCTGGGCCGGGTGAGCTGGGGACACGGCCGGGTGCAACGGCGCCCACCCCGCTGCCCGTGCAGGTTGTGTGGTGGGGGGGCTCTCCCACGGCCCCCCTGCTGCCAGGTGAGAGCGGCCCCCCTGGACTGCGCCCTGTGGTGCTGCAGTGCCCAGACCCATGGAGATCCCGGACAGGGCCCCCCAGATCAACCCATTGGCACTGGGGGGCAGCTGGCCGTGCCTGGTCTCCCTGAATGCCTTAAGCACAAGGTGGGGTGCCCCCCCCTCAGGCAGGGCCAGGGGCATGGTGCCTGCAGCGGAGCTGGCCCAGGAGCGCAGTGACCCCCCGTTGTCCCCTCGGGGCGCAGCCATCCTGGCTGTTTGGGGACCGGCGCTGCTCCGCCGCGTGGGCATCCCCTGGGGCGAATCCTGCCCCCAGCAGCAGCGTGCCCCCACCTCACCCACAGGCAGCCCTGGTGGGAGGAACGACGATGATCATCGGCCATGTGCTGCCCGACAAGGAGACCTCGCTGCTGGACGCCTACGAGAAGTGCCGCAGCCTGGCCGACCCCAAGGTCTGCTGCGACTACGCCCTGCACATGGGCATCACTTGGTGGGCGCCCAAGGTGAGCGCGGCACCGCGGCCCCCTCTGCCACCACGGCACGGCCGGGAGGGCACCGGGGCCACCGTGCCCAGGAACAGCTGCTCTGGCTGGAGCTAATTCCTGTCCGCTGATCCCATTAGCCGCTTGCTTGGGTGGGTTTGGCGGAGCCCCCGGGCTGCCTTTTGAGCTGCCTTGATCCCGGGTCCCCGCCAGGCTGAGCCCCTCGCAGGGTGGGGGGGGACCCGATGCAGCTGCCGCAGCGGGATCAGGCTGGGACCGAACCCCAGGACTCCCAGCCCCATTGCACCAGGCCCTCCCTGAGGTACATGCACAAACCCTGCCTGAGACATCCCCAGGGGTGAAGCGTGGGCCCCTGCCCCATGGCGCTGAACACCTCGCCCCATGCCTGCCCCACGGCAGGGGGAGCACAGCCCAAACCTCTCCGTGCACCCTGGAGCTGCCGCGCCGCCATCCGCGCTGAACCGCTGTCCCCGTGCAGGTGAAGGCAGAGATGGAGACGCTGGTGCGGGAGAAGGGGGTGAACTCCTTCCAGATGTTCATGACCTACAAGGACCTGTACATGCTGCGGGACAGCGAGCTCTACCAGGTCTTCCGCGCCTGCCGCGACTTCGGGGCCATCGCCCGGGTGCACGCCGAGAACGGCGAGCTGGTGGCCGAGGTGAGCGCCGTAGGGGCGCCGTGCAGGGAGGGGGCCGCGTGCGTGGGGCAGGCAGAGCCCCGGGTGGCCCCCAGCCTGACCCCGCGCCCTTCTGCAGGGAGCCAAGGAGGCGCTGGAGCTGGGCATCACGGGGCCGGAGGGCATCGAGATCAGCCGGCCTGAAGAGGTGGGTCCGGCCGCTTGCACCGCAGTGTCCTGGGGCACGGCTGTGCTCGGGCTGGGGCTCGGTTTTGGAGCACCCCCAGCCAGCAGCCGTCCGTGTGGGCCCCCTGTGCACCCGTCTGTGCCATTTGTACACCTGCACGCACCCACTGGGCTGTGCACGCACCCCATCCGCCTGCATGCTCACCACCCACGCACCCCTCCGCACACCGTCTGCACCCCTGTGCCACGCACGGCGCCCCCGCATGCCACCCGTGCCCCCATCCGTGCACCCACCGCCCCAAGCGCCGCGCAGCCCCCTCCATACACCCCCGGGTCCAGCTCCCCGTGCCAGGCGTTCGCTCACCGCCGCTCTCCCCGCAGCTGGAGGCCGAGGCCACGCACCGCGTCATCACCATCGCCAACAGGGTGAGTCGCCCCGAGCCCCGCGAGGCCGGGACCTTGCCCCGCTGCCCCCTATAGCGCGGGGACCCTGCGGCCCCCGTCCGGCGGCCGGGGCGTCCCCGTGTGGCGCGGGGCCCCCCGTGAGCTCTGCCCGCCGTCCGCAGACCCACTGCCCCGTGTACCTGGTGAACGTCTCCAGCATGTCGGCCGGGGACGTCATCGCCAACGCCAAGATGCAAGGTACGCACGCGGGTGGGGCCATGGGTGGGGCCAGGGGGCGTGGCCATGGGATGAGGCTCCGCCCCCTGGAGGGGTAACGCCCTGATTAGCCCCGCCCACCCCCACCTGTGGCCCCGCCCCCATCCCGCACCACGGGCCTGCAGTGGGAGCCCCGGCCCCGCCTCCCGGCTGTGGCCCCGCCCTCTGCGGTGGAAGGGCCCGGAGCTCCGCCCCCTGCGCCTGGAGGCCCTGGCCACGCCCACTGGCCGGTGGCCCCGCCCACCACGCTGCATCACACGTGGGCACGCGGGGACACACGTGGGGACACGGGCACACAGGGACACGGGCACACACGTGGGGACATGCGGGGACACGGGCACACACGGGGACACGGACACCGGGGGGTCCCTACGGGTGTGCACACGGAGGTGTGGGGCACGGGGGCACACGCATGGACACGGGCGTGCACCGGCACAGGGACACGTGCACATGGGCACGTGCATGGCTGGGGACACGCACACAGACACGGGACGCACACGGGAACGTGGGCACGCCGCACAGGGAGGTACAGGGCAGAGTCCTGGGGACACGGTCACACGCACAGGCAGGTGGTGCAGGGCTGTGGGCACGGGCACGCAGAGACACGTGGGATCGTGGGCACGTGCATGTGCACACGCGGGTGTGCAAGCCCACAGAGCCCCGGGGCACGCGGGCACAGGATGTGGGGATGTGAGCACACGCATGCACACAGGCACATACGTGCACGCTGGGGCTCACGTCACACCAGGCACAGGGTGCGACACGGGCAGGACTCACGCGCAACCCTCCCTTGCACACCCACCCCGTGCCCCCCAGCCCCATCCCACCGCCGCCCCCACCCACCCCCGTGCCTCCCCCCGCAGGGAAGGTGGTGTACGCGGAGACGACCACGGCGCACGCCACGCTCACCGGGCTGCACTACTACCACCAGGACTGGTTCCACGCCGCCGCCTACGTGACGGTGCCGCCCCTGCGCCTGGACACCAACACCTCCGCCTACCTCATGAGCCTGCTCGCCAAGTACGGCAGCCCCGGCTGCTCCCCGCGCCCCCTCCCCGTGTGACACACTCTCCGGGCACCCCGCTGCCAAGGCACGGCGCTCCCTGGGGCCACCACCACAGCCCCCATCCCATCCTTTGGGCACCCCACTCCTTGGGCGGGCCCCTGGGCATGAAGCACCTCGCTTCGTGGGCACGGTGCTCTCTGGGTGCCTCGCTTCCCTGACACCCTGCTCCCTCGGTGCCTCACCCCTTGGGTACCATGCTTCCCAAGCACCTGGGTTGCATGTGCGCCCTGCTCCTTGAGCACCCCACTGCATGGGTGCCCCACTCCTTGAGTACCTCTCTGCACAAGTGCCCTGCTCCCTGAGCACCCTGCTGTATGGGTGCCCTTCTCACCAAGCGTCCCACTGCATGGGGACCCTGCTCCTTAAGCACCCCATTGCGTGGGTGCCCTGCTCCCCGAGCACCCCGCTGCCGGTCTCCGGCCCCGCTGCAGGCTGGCTGTGCGGAGCCGCCCCAGCCCTGCCAGCAGCAGCCCTGCCCCGTGCCCCCGCAGCGACACCCTGAACGTCGTGGCCTCCGACCACCGGCCCTTCAGCACCAAGCAGAAGGCCATGGGCAAGGAGGACTTCACCAAGATCCCGCACGGTGTCAGCGGGGTGCAGGACCGCATGAACATCATCTGGGAGCGGGGCGTGGTACGTGCACGTTGGGCAGGGGCAGAGCCGCCCCGCGGGGCAGGATGCGGCCCGGCACCCACCGCAGTGAGCGGGGACGGTGCTTGGCTAGGGGTGCGCACGGGAACCCCTCACCCCCTTCTGGCGGCAGGTCGGGGGCAAGATGGACGAGAACCGCTTCGTGGCCGTGACCAGCTCGAACGCCGCCAAGCTGCACAACCTGTACCCCCGCAAGGGCCGGATCATCCCCGGGGCCGACGCCGACGTCGTGGTGTGGGACCCCGAGGCCACCAAGTAGGTGCTACCCCTGTGGGGACAACGGGGGCGGGGGCTGCACGAGGGCGGCCGCTCACCACCCCGTCCCCTGCCCAGGACCATCTCGGCCAGCACCCAGGTGCAGGGCGGGGAAATCAACCTGTACGAGAACATGCGCTGCCACGGGGTGCCCCTGGTCACCATCAGCCGCGGGCGCGTGGTCTACGAGAACGGCGTCTTCATGTGCGCCGAGGGCACCGGCAAGTTCTGCCCCCTCCGCTCCTTCCCGGACTCCGTCTACAAGAAGCTGGTGCAGCGGGAGAAGGTACGGGGGGACGGGGACGCGGGGCCGGGCTGCGCCGCGTGGGGCGGCGGCGGTGCCAGCGGGGCAACTCCGTGCCCCTGGTGCCGTGCGGTGCCGCGGTCGGTGCTGTGCTGGTGAGTGCACAGCGTGCTCGGGGTGACGGGCAGAGCGTGGCGGTGGCATCCCGTGGGTGGGAGCGGGACATGGAAACCTCCCCCAGCTCCTGCCCTTCCCCATGCTCTTACCCCGTGGTGACGGTGCAGAGGGTTTGGGGACGGTCGCCTGCTGAACCCAGCGGTTGTGCCAGCGCGTGTGCAAGGTGCATAAAAAGCTTTGGGACCCTCTTCTCTGTGGCTCTTTGCCCTTCACCAAGCCCCGGGCATCCCCTCACCGCCCCGCTCTGCCCTCACTCTTGTCCCCAGCGCTGTCCTGGTGTGACCCCCAGGCCCGGGACCATCGGTGCTGGCACACCCTGGCGCTGGGGACCCCGTGCCTGCTGCTGAGGCTGTGCGGGGGGCTTGGTCGCGGCGCTGATGGTGCGAGGGAAGCCCCAGCGGGAGCTGTGCGGGGGCCTCGGGGCTGCACAAGGGGAACGGGGCAGGGTCCTGCTGCTGTGCCTGCGTGGGGCAGCGCTCGCTGCATGGGCTGCTCTGAGCACCTGCCTGCGCCTCGCTGCTGGGGGGACGGGGCTGCACCGAGGGGCTCGCCCACCTTCCCCTGCCCAGCACCACTCCGCATCCCTGTGCGCCGTCACGGGGCACCGGGGCCTCGTGCACCCGGTGCAGGCTCACCCTGCACCGCTCCTCCCCGGGCTGCGCCCACCGCAGCGCCCTCCCCACATCGCCTTGCTCCGCACACCGCGGCCCCCCATGCTCCCAGCCCACCCGTGCCCCATCCCAGCCCCAGCCCCACTCCCTCCCCCTGTGCCCACGCCAAGGGACGCCCACAGACTCGCCCTGTGCCCCCCCATTTGTCCCAGCACCCAGCGCCCTGCCCGACCCCCAGCACCCAGCGCCCCCCCCCCCGCCTGCCCCGTGGCCCCCCCAGGCGGGCACGGCCGCGTCCCGGCCCCCAGCTCACGGCTCTCTCTGCTTTTGCTTCCCTTCCGGCAGAGTTTAAAGCTCAGGGGCGTGGATCGCACCCCGTACCTGGGGGACGTGGCCGTGGCTGTGCATGCAGGGAAAAAAGAGACGGGGACGCCCCTTGCAGATACGCCCACCCGGCCTGCCACGCGACACGGGGGCATGAGGGACCTGCACGAGTCCAGCTTCAGCCTGTCCGGTAAGAGCGGGGCTGCATCCAGGCCCCCCGGCCCCCTGCCCACCTCCCACAGAGGCTCCCCAGCACTGCCGGGCACCCCCGGACATCCCGGTGCTCCCCCTTCTCTGGTGCACGGGGCCCCCCCACGCGCCCCACTTCCCCAGCACACAGCTCCCGGGCAGAGTAGGGAGCCGACCCCGACCCCCTCCCCGTCCCCACCACCTCTCCATGCGCCGTCCGTCCGTGGCAACGTGGCGGTGACGCGCGGTGCTGGCGTTGTCCCCTTGGCCGTGAGGAGCGGGCAGGAGGGGGGCTGCGTCTCCCCACTCTCCGAGGTCATATCCTGCTCCCTGTGCCGCCCGTGCTCGGTGCTGGCTGTGCTCCTGGGGGGGCCGTGAGCGTCCCCCCGGGCACGGTGGGTCTGTGATCGTTGTCCCCCGGCCCTGGCGCTGCAGGAGGCAGGGGGCTCGCCCGCCGGCTGGGGCGCAGCCTGGGGTCCCCCGGCGCAGCAGGTGGGCTCAGGGCACTGGGCCTGGGGGTGGCACTGGGGGGCTGAGGGTGGTGCTGGGGGGCTGGGGTCGCCGTCAGGCCTTGCCCTGTGTCCGTCAGCCCTGACGCCCGTCCGTCTGTCTGTCCCGCAGGTTCGCAGATCGATGACCACGTTCCAAAGCGAGCTTCGGCCCGGATTCTCGCTCCCCCCGGAGGCCGGTCTAGCGGCATTTGGTAAAGCCGGGGACCTGTCCCCCAACTGAGGACGCGGGCGCCGGGCCCCGTGCCCCCCCCGCTCGGCACCGGCCGGGCTGTGGCCCCTCCGCTGGGGCTTCCCCCGTGCCCAGCACCCCGGCGGATTTGGGGGGGCCCTGCCCGGCCCCGTCCTGCCCGGTGGGGGCCGTGCCGGGGGGCGCCCGCAGCGTCAGCCCTGCGCCGGGGGACCCCCGCTACCGGGCTCCTGGAGCCGAGCCGGGAGTCCGGGGGGGTGCCGAGCCCCCCGCCCGTGGGCCGGGGCCGGGGGCAGGAGGTGGGCCCGCCCCGTCCCTTTTCTGTTTGCACGTTGGGTTTGGATCAGTGATTTTTTGACTTGTTTGTGCATCACGTGGAGATACTCTGAAGTGGTTTGTGTCACTAGAGTTAGGGGAGACACGGGAGGAGCAGGGACCCTACCCCACACACACACCCCTCCGGCCTCCCGGGACCCCCGCCCGCCCCAGCCGTTCCCTCCGCCCTCGGTGCCGCCCGCCGGCACACACGCGTGCACACGTGTGCGCACCCTGCACGCCCGGTGCCGGCAGGATCCTCGCCCCCCCTCCGTCCCCGCTGCGTCCTCCCGGGGCCGCCGGTGCCCGCATCCCCATCACGCCATGGTGCTACCGGGGGGGCCGCCGCCCCCCGCCGCCCCCCTGCGCCCCCGTCCCCCGGGGTAGTGTGAAATGTGAAATGTGGCTCGTGCACTTTGTCCCCGTAGTTGGTCCTGTAGGCGTGCGGGGTCCGCCCCGCGTAGCTGCGGCCGCCCCGCGCGGTGCCGCTCCGTTTGCTCATTAAATCCCGTTCTCACCGCGCCCGGCCTCGCTGCCTGCTTGGGGTCGGGGCTGGGAGGGGGCGCGCGGCTGTGGGGACCCCCCCTCTGCATGGCCGCCCCCGGGGGCTGCAGGCCCCGAACGGGGCAAGGGGCCTGCGCGCAGGCTGAGCACACAACCCGGGAGCGTGCCCACGTGTGGACACGGGTGTGCAATGCACGGCGGCACGCACACCGACATCGCTGCCGGACACCCCCGTGAGCGGGCACCGGGACCCCCGGGGGGGACATGGGGACACAGGTGTGGGGATGTTGGGACATGGGGACACGGGGATGTGGGGATGTGGGGACACAGGGACATGGGGACGTGGGGAAACAAACACGGGGATGGTGGGACATGGGGACACAGACGTCGGGATGCTAGGACACAAGGACTTGGGGCACAGGGACATGGGGACAGAGGGACATGGAGATGTGGGGACACAGTCGTGGGGACATGGGACACAGGGACATGAGGACACTGGGACATGGGGACGTGGGTACACGGATATGGGGATGCTGGGACGTGGGGACATGGGGACACAATTGTGAGGACATGAGGACGCAGGGATGTGGGGACAGGGTTGTGGGGTGTGGGAACATGGGGACACAGACATGGGGATGGTGGGACACAAGGGCATGGGGTCACGGGAACATGGGGACACAGGGACGTGGGTGCACTGATAGGGGGATACTGGGACTTGGGGACACTGGGGACACAGATATGGGCATACTGGGACACAGGGACGTGGGGACAGAAATGGGGACGTGGGGACATGGGGATGCAGGACACAGGGAGATGTGTGAGGATATGGGGACAGGGGAGGTGGCGACACAGGGACATGGGGATGTGGGG
>JAACYO010019603.1:0-11002 GCA_011074415.1 Stictonetta naevosa
TTACCTCCCGGCCGGGCCCGCGCCGTTCCGGGCCATGTGAGCCGCGGGGCCGCCACCGACCGGGCACCGGCATGGAGCGCAGGAAGGTCTTCGTGGCGCTCGACGTGCTCTGCGTGGTGGTCGGTAAGGGCCCCGCGGCGCGGCCCGGGGCTGGGCTCGGTACCGGACTCGGTACCGGCGCGGCCGCGTCCTCCCGTCCCCTCCCCGCCCGTCGGGGCCGCGCGGGGGGCGAGGGCGCTTCGGGGGATTGGGGGCCCAGACCCTCTCGGTGCCCACCCGCGGCGCTGCGGCGGCCCTTGGGGGCAGGCTCCGGGGCAGCCCGGGGAGCACCTGCCGGGCCCCGGCGGCCTTTGGCCCCGCGTTGCGGGCACGGCGGCCGGGGCTCACTGCCCCGTCGAGGAAGCGATCGGCCTTGCCCGTGCCGCTTCGCCTCCCGGGACGGCCCCGAGGAGTTCCGGTGGGGCCGGCCTGGGGCCGCGGCAGCCGCCCGCCCCCTCGGCGCCCGGTCCCTGCCCCGCGGAGCCCCCGAACTGCGCCCGCCGCCGGGGGCTGTCGATCCCCAAGCGCTGTCCGACGGCGGCCGCGGGGCAGCTGGAGCCGGTGTGGGGCCCTGGGGGGGGGGCCGTGCCCGGTGCCGGTCCCCGGGGTGGGCCGGCGGAGCCCCTGCCGCGCTGCCCCGTCCCGCCGGGCGCCTCCTCCCGGGCAGCCTCCGCCCGTTTCTAAAACCGACGCTTGCAAACGCCTAATTAAGACGGATGGGCTAAAAATAAAGGCCCAGGTCGTAATTTCGACCTCCTGTGCCGGGGAATTGCTTTCTTGGGCTCCCTAAGCACCGGTGGAGAGGGGCAGGTTCCTGTTGTTGTTCGAGTCTCTTTTCTCTCGTGTGCGGGTGCCTTTTATTTTTAGGGGAGCTTTTTTGGGGGTTGAAATTATCTAGAAAGAGAAGCGGCATCTAATTAGAGCAGCAAATTAACGTTTGAAGCGTGCACAGAGGCGTCTGAAAGCACCCCCTGTGCACAGGGCACCTGGCTCCTCTGCTGGCTGCCCGGGCGGCAGCGGTTATGGCTTGTCCTGGCTTTCTCGCAGCTTTTTTTTGGCTGCTTTTGCTTCTGCCTGGGGAGAGCTTGGAGACGGTGGATTTGGAGGCCTGGAAGCAGCAGGGGGATTCTGTACTGTTACTTTGCACTCGGATGAGCAGGAGGTAGCAGACCCAGGGGCAAAAGGGACCCCCATCGCGCACCCTGGAGAAGGGGCGCTGCGGGCAAGGTGTCCGCTGGGGACAAAGGTGTTTTTTTTTCCCTGGAGACCATTAAACAATGGGCAGGCGGAAATCGCTTTATGAAGGCGGAACCGGGAAAGGAGCCCGGGCTTAAGGTGGACCGCAGGGCCAGGGAGGAAGGTGCTTTCTGCACCCGGTCTCCGCAGGGAGAGCATCGCACCCAGCCAGGCACTGCCGGAGTGAGCGACCCCGAGGGCTGGAGCAGCCGCGGGCAGGAGGTCGCCTGCCAATGAGGGGTATGGCAGGGGGCTGAGACCACCCCTGAATCCCCTCTTAGTTGCTGGGATGTGCAAGGAAAGAGCTTGAAGATGCCCGTGTCCATGGCTGGCATGCACAGGGTGGAAAAGCCTCCTGAGCTGGACTGATCCAGCCAGTCTCAGCACCAGTGCAGAGCCCTGCTGGGAGGCAGGGAGAGGCCGGCCAGGAGCAGGGCTGCATGAAGGGAGAGCGTGGGCTCTCCCACCGGCTGGGCTGCACCTTCCAGGCTCTGGCTCTGCCCATTCCTGCAGGAGAGTCCTGCCTGGACCATCGAGGGCCTGAAGACACTTCCCTGGTGGAAAATGGGTTTGCAAGACACTTGTGCTCATTAGCCCTAAGAAGCTCTGACCTCCTTGGCTGGAACATCTCAGGGAGTGTGAACGGGTAGATCGTCAGCCCTGGGTCTGCAGTCCAGGGAGGAGCAGGAGCTCGGGGGGTGCCTGAGAGTGGCCATCAGCTGCAGTATCTGGGTGCTGCAGGCAGCTGCGAGCTCCGATAGCACCCTATCAGCAGTGGGGAGCAGGAACTGGGGGGACATGGGACAGGGAGACCATACGTGCTGGGTGCCTGTGTGGAGCCTGCAGGCCTGGGTGCCCCAGACCTCTCCCTCTCTCTGCCTTGCAGCATCTCTGCCCTTCGTCATCCTGACGCTGGTGAACTCCCCATACAAACGGGGCTTCTACTGCAATGACGACTCCATCCGCTATCCCTACAAGGCGGACACCATCACCCATGGCCTCATGGCTGGGGTCACCATCACCTGCACCGTCCTCATTGTAAGGAAGTACTGTGCCCCCCTCCAGGCCCCCGGCAGGGCTGCAGGACCCTCTGGCCAAAGGGCTGGGCATTCCCCTGAGAGGATGAGCCCCATGGCTCATGGGGCTGGGATCCTGAGGGGTGAGGGCAGGCCCTGGGAGAGTGCTGGGGGCTCCTCTGCTGCAGCCCCCCGAAGCATCCCATAGCCCTGGAGCTGGGACCCTCACCCTTCAGCCCTTGCTCTCTGCAGATCTCATCGGGGGAGGCGTACCTGGTCTACACGGAGCGCCTCTACTCCAAGTCGGAGTTCAACGACTACGTGGCTGCCCTCTACAAGGTGGTGGGGACCTTCCTCTTTGGAGGGGCCATCAGCCAGTCCCTCACCGACCTGGCCAAGTACATGATCGGCCGCCTGCGGCCCAACTTCCTGGCTGTCTGCAATCCTGACTGGTCCAGGGTGAACTGCTCCACCTACGTGCAGCTGGAGAACATCTGCCTGGGGGAGGGCAGGAACGTCACCGAGTCCAGGTGAGCCGTGGGGCCACGCCACATGTCCCCAGGCTTGCGGCTGCCCCAGAGGGGCTGTGGGGCTCTCCTCCTGCAGGGCAGGGGGCTGGGAGGGGGCTGGCGGCCCGCTCTCATGGCCTGACCCCTCCCGTCGGCCCCCAGGCTGTCCTTCTATTCCGGGCACTCCTCCTTCGGGATGTACTGCATGATGTTCCTGGCGGTAAGTGCGGTGCTGCAGGGAGGGGGGGAGCCCCAGGTTCTGCCCCTGCTCTGGGTGACAGCTCTGTGCCCCCCCCAGCTCTATGTGCAGGCCCGGCTGGTGGGGAAGTGGGCCCGGCTGCTGCGCCCCACCATCCAGTTCTTCCTCATCGCCTTCGCCATCTATGTGGGCTACACCAGGGTCTCTGACTACAAGCACCACTGGAGTGATGTGCTGGCAGGGCTGCTCCAGGGGGCTCTCATCGCCGTCCTCATCGTAAGCGTCCCCTTTCCCTCCGCCCACGGAAACGGCGTCTCCGCCTTGGGGTGTGCAACCCCGGTGGGACCCCGCGAGGCTGGTGGCAGGGCCTGGGGATGCAGGAGGAGCCAGGTGGCCCCCACCCTGCAGAGGTGCCGGAGCAAACCCCGAGCCCCAGCCCTGTCTGGCTCTTCCAGGTCCGCTACGTCTCCGACTTCTTCAAGCACCGTCCGCCCCGGCAGTGCGACCAGCAGGACCCGGAGCGCAGGCCCAGCCTGCCGCTGACCAGGAGCGACTCGGAGCACAATCACTACAGCTACCGGGGCACCCCGTGAGCTGCGCGTGGGCCACGTGCCCCGGACTGCCGACGCTGCCCCATGCCTCGCCCAGTGCAGGGGCAGGGGCCATGCGCCCTCGTGCTCACCGCGGGCTCCTCGCTGTCGCCAGCCAGCCCTGCCCAGCCCCGCTCCCGGCCGTGCCGTGGCTCCGGCACATGGCAAAGCTGGGGCTCTGTGGGGCCTGGGAGTGCGGGAAGGGGGGGCCTGGTGCCACCGGCCTGAGTCACGCTCCACAGTCGCTTTCCCAGCCCGCTGCGTGGTGGGGAGGGAGGGCGGCATGGGGGGTGGATTTGGGGCCAGCAAACAGCAGCGAGCAAACTCCTCTGCCGTCTGAGGCTGCCTGGTGCTGCATGCATGTTGTCCCTGTCAAATTACACCGCCTTATGAGCACAAATCGTCACGAGCACAAGGGGGGGAGGACAGCTGCTGGGCTTGCAATGCCTTTTTTGAAAGGATTGGAGCAAGCCAGAGCTCTTCTGTTCCCTGATTACCTTTAAAAGTGCTGCTGGTTGCCAGCGGCTGTGGGGCCAGGGTGCCCAGGCTGCTCCTTGCCCCCCCTGCTTGCGCCTGGCTTGGGGTGCAGGGCTGCTCCCGACCCTTCGTCTGCTGCAGCTTCAGCTGATCCTTTAGGGGGTAGGGGAAAGGGGAGAAATCTTCTGTGGTAAAGGGGGGGGGGGGAAAGGGGACATGGAGCTGGGCACAGGGCTCCTAACTCCCTGGGAAGGTGAGAAGGGGGCCACGTCCCAGCCCCGTCTCTGATCTACAGCTGGCACTGGTGAGCTGTGGGCCTCTTGTTAAACTACATGCATTTTCATGATGATGTTTTTGTAAAAATGTGTTTTTTAAATTAGATCATCCTTAAAGAATGTCTGTCTTGGGCCTGTTCTCTTCCTCCATGGATGCTTCTGGCCTTGGAGTGGATGGGCTGAAGAGTTCAGGGCTTCCTCTTCAAAGGGCCCCTCAACAGGGGGTGTCTGCTGTGCCCGGGGGGCTGAGGAGCCCCTGGGGGGTTGTGCTGGGACATGGGGCTCAAGCGGGGACTGACAGGACATTGGCGACCGACTGAAGCAGCCGTGCTCAGATGGGGCTGGAGGGAGTGCTGGGGGACCTGCCAAGGTGTTGAAACCATTGCCGGGGGGGGGCGTGTTGCTCTCCTTCCACCCCTCCCTCCAAGAGGCAGCGGGGCAGAGGAGCACCCTCAGGTGCTCCTCAGGAGGCGGAAGAGCCAGGGGCTGCAGCATGGGTCTGGTGTGAGGCCTGAGCTTTGTGCGAGGCCTGGCTGAGGCAAGGAGCAGCGTGCAGGGATGGGGGAAGCCCTGGGGACGGGGCCCATGCTGCCTGCCTGTTCTGGGCTCTGGGGGGGGGGGAGGGGGGGAGGAGGGGGAGAGGGGGCTGTTCTGTGTGGCTGTGTCGCTCTCAGCTCCGGGCTGCCCTGACCCTAGAGGAGCCTCCGTGCTTCCCAGCGCCACGGCAGGGGGAAGGGAAGGTGGATGGAGCCTCTTGGAAAAAGTGACGTTGTGTGCCTGCAGCTCCCTTGGCTGCGGGTGCTAGGGCCAAGGGAGGCTCAGAGCTGCCTGTGTCCTGCTGCTGATTAAGGGGTGCGGCAGGGGAAGGCGGCAGCCCGAGCCCCAGCATGGGAGCTGCTCTGTTGGGGAAGCCAGGGTGCATGCGGAGCAGGGATGGGGCTTGTGCCTGGTGCGGGGCAAGGGGAGCTGCGGCTCTCGTGGCACGGGGAAGCCCAGCAGCCCCTCTGTCTGGGCACATCTCAGGCTCCTTGCTGTACCCAGGAGTGGTGATCAGGGCCCAGAAGGACCCAGCCCCCTCCCGAGACCACCAGCTCTGTCCCCGGTTAGCGCAGCCAGGTCCCTCCTGGCTGGGCGCAGCAGGGGCCATGTGCACCTGGGCTTGCTGCATGCTCTCAATGTGCTTACACAGCAGTTGCTCCAGTCTAGACAAGCCCTGACCAAAAAACACCTTCCCTGGGTGGGAGAAACTTCCTCGCTTCATGCTGCTCTTCCTTCCCTGGGAGAGCTGTCCTCCTCCCAGCCAGTCCCTGGTCCCCCCAGCAGTGTCCCTGTTCCTGTCCCAGCCCTCTGGGGCTGCTCCCTCCGTATCTGATGGCACAGAACAATGCAGCGGAACTGCCAGGGCCTGAGGGCAGGGCATCTCTGCTGCAGTCTGCAAACAAAGGAGTGGGGGCAGCAAGGCACAGCCCAGGCCGTGGGGTCGTGGGATCGCTGCCCTGGGTGGGGGCTCCCAGGGCAGCAGCCGGGGCTGGGGCCTTGGTGCTCAGTGACTGCCTCAGCTCCTGGCGTTGCCTTGACAGCTCCTCTGTGCAGCCAGGAACGTGCCTGCTCCCTTCCCTTGAGATCTGATTTCACCCCTTGGATGCAGCTCTGGAAAAACCAGCTGGGCCACAACGCTGCAGTGTGTGGCGGGGCTGGGCTGGGGCACCCAGAGCTCGGCTGTTCCGTCCCCATGGTGCTTGCCCCCAGGCCTGGCTCAGTGCACCCCGAGCCTCTGGCAGCCTGAGGACAAAAGGAGCTCCCAAGCCACGTCTGGGCACAGCGAGGAGCCATAAGGCTGCTGCCAGCCCCTGACCACCCCCCGTGCCCCCTTGTCTCAGGAGGGAGCGGGGCTGCTCGGGGATACTGTCTCTGCAAGGGCTCCTTGGACCTGGGGACAGAGCTCTAGATGCTGCTGCAAAACCTGTGCTGCCCTCAGAGCTGGGGAGGGGCAGAGTCTGGTGGGTGGGGTGAAGGGCTCCCAGCAGCTTGTGTGCCTCAGTTTTCCTGCTTGAGGCTTGGTGTCATACCTGGCCCTGTGCTGGCGAGAGCTGTGGGCACCCTGCTTGATACTGGCCCCTTTCACATTCAGGCTTTGGGAAGGGTGACCTGTGGCCCTGGGCATCTTGCTGGCTCCCGGCTGGAGCATCCAAACCCCTCTACAGCAGTGACTCAGGAGTTAGGGATCTGGTCCTGGTGGTGCTGGGTCAGGTTCAGCCCCAGGCTGAAGATGACTAGCATCGGCCTGCGTGCAGTGGCTGGGACCTGCTCCCCGAGAGCTGTCCTGTTCCCCAGCGTCAGCAGCTCCACGCACTGTACGCTCAGCCAAGATGCCTCCTTTCCAAAATAAGCTGTTTCTGGCAGCGCTGAGCCAGGCTCTGGTTTCCAGCCCTGCTCTGGGGGGGCCTGGGCTGCCTCCCCCAACCTGTGCCTCCTGCCTTGCCACGCTGCATCCTCCCTCCCCTCTCCCTGGCACCTGTGACTCCTCCACCCCTTCCACGGTGCAAATGGGCTCCATCTGGGTCCCTTTGCCCTGGCCCCAGCCCCAGCCCGCCTCCTGTTCTTGGCATCTTTCCCTGTCTGACTGGGGTAAGGGGCAGGCGAAGGGGCTGAGCTTCCCGGTGCCCCCAGCACACTTCCAGGAGCGGGCAGAAGCATTGCCAGGAAGGATGTTACTCATCCCCTAAACATCCCCTTCCCTGGCCGGCAGCCACAAGGAGGAGGCTGCCAGCAGATGAGCCTGTGGCGTGTGTGTGCGGGGGGTGGGGGGGAGGGAACGAGGTGGTCCCTGCTCGGGGGGACACCGTGAGGTGACTGATACGCGAAGGCGAGGGGGCTGCACCTTCGGGCACCGGCGGTGACAGCTCCCCGCCTGGGTGCAGCCGCGAGAGCAGAGCTGGGCAGAGCCCCCCCGAGCTGCCCAGCGCGTCCCTGGGGGGCTGCGGGGGCCCGGCGGTGAGCGGCCGGTGCTTGGGCAAGGTCCCCGGAGCAGCGCCGAGTCCGGCAGCGGCCCCGGGGAGCGCCCTGCGGCTGGGAGCCGCAGCCATCCCCCCCCCCCCCCCCCCCCCCAGCCCGGCAGGCCCCGGCCCCGGCCGGGAGCGGCTGCGGGCGGCAGAGGGCAGCAAGAGCCCGGCGGAGCCGCGCCGGGGCCGCTCGGCAGCCGCTGCACCCCCAGCGCCCGGCCGGGGCCGTGCCTGCGGCTGCTGGGGGCCGGGGGCCGCGCCTGCCCCCCTATCGAGCACACCCCCCCCCCGAGCCCTCCGCGCCCCCTGGAAAGTTGGCTTCGAGGAGAGGCGCCCGGTGCCACAAAGGCTGCTTGGATCTCGCTGCAAAAGGGGGGAACGGGAAGCAGCCGGGGGAGGAAGCGAGGAGTGTGGGGGGGAGCAGCTCCGTGGGGGGCTCCAGCCTTCGGCCCCGGCCGCTGTAGTACGGGGGGGGCTGGCAGCGGAGCCCCAGGAGCAGCCGGAGGGGGGGACGAGCAGCACTCGGGGGCCACCACCTGTCGGAGCCAAGGCCTCGGGGCCAGCCTCGGGGGCTGCCTGCCTCGTGCCCGGGCAAGGCCTTGGCCGTGGCGCTCTCCCACTCGGCAGCGTTCCTGTCAGCTGTTCCCGGGGCCCTTCGCTGGCTTGCCCCAGGAGGTGATGCTCGCACCAACCCAAGGGGTGCTCTGGGAGGTCCCCGGGCTGCAGGGCCCCTTGGCAGGGCTCTCCCCATCTCCGCACCTCTCTGCCGCTCAGCCTCTGCTCTGCAGCTGGCCAAGGCCGAGCAATGCCCGGCTCCAGAGCCTCGGATAAACAAGCAGCCCCTTCCTCGGCACCGCCGTACCCTGTCGCCCCTCACGCGCTCACCTCTTGCCCCCTTTCCACCTCGCAGCGTGGGTGGAAGGCAGAAAGGATGGCGCTGCCCAGCCCAGATGCTCTGAAGGACACCAGGGGGCTGCCAGTGCCCCCCCCCCCTCCCTGCGGTGCTGTGAAGGCACGGCTGCAGGACACGGCCCGGCCCACAGCACTTCCCTCCCTTGTTGCCCTGCTCTGACTCCGGGCTCGGCTGAAGGTGCAGGCACAAGGCTCCTGCCTGGGGCCACTCTCTGGGGTCTCCTCTCTCTTGGGCTCTCCCACGCAGCAACCCCCCCCCATCCCAGCTCCCTCCGCTCTGGGGGTGCTGCTGGGACACGATGGGGCAGAGGGGACGGGTTTCCCAGACTGGGGAAGGGGCTCGGGGGTGAAATGGCACAGCACTCCAAGCCCTCAGCTTCTTTTTTTTTTTGTTGTTATTTTAATATTTTTTCCTTTAACACTGATGCTGCCTTAACATGACCTTGGCCAAATTATTTCCCCTCCCTTTGAGATTCATGGCCTTCTTCCAGAAATGATCTGTTCCATCTACAAAAATAGACATTGTGCTGTTATTACATTTTTAAATATAATAAGGGCTGGGAGACCGCTCTCATGCCACCCTCCAGCCCCAGCCAGCACCCTCGGCAGAGCACAAACCCCACAGGTCTCCTGTGCGGGGCCAAGACAGGCTGCAGGGAGAGCAGGGGCAGCCCCAGCCCCTTCCAGCCCTGGCGGGGGACGTCTCCTTCCCCGCCTCACCCAGATGGAGAAGGCACAGAGGTCCCCACGTGAAGGCATGGACATGGGCAGCGGGAGGTGCCCAGTTCCGCCCCACAGCACCAGCAGGACGGGCTCGTGGCTGCTGGTCCCCACTCGCTGCCCAAGGGGCTGGTGTGGCCATCGCTCCCAGGGCTCCCTGAGCCCCGCGGGCATGTGCAGGGTAGCCTCGGCGCGGTCGTTCCATTTCAGTGGTTTTGCTGAGATCATTATCATCACTGTGTTCCACCAGGGCCTGCCAGGGGCACGCTGCCGTCCCCGAGGACGGGCTCTTGTTCCCATCTGTACTCCCTGCCACATGTGAGCCAGTGCAGGCGGCCGTGCATCGGGGTCTGGTGGTGATGGAGAGTCGAGGCAAAGGCGAGATCAAGCCAGCTCCCACCCAGCGGGGTTCTTGGGGATAGTGGGGCTGGTCCATGGGAGCAAAATGGCTGCAAGTAAATGGGGAAAGGAGAAAATCAGATTAAATGTTGACAATTTGGCTGTTGCTTTTCTTCTCCATCACCACATTTGTTTCCTGACTGGTGCATGCCTGTGTGTGTGCGCGGAGGGGTGGCTGCACGTCCCCGTGGGGATGATTTGCTTTCTGTCGAGTGTCTTTCCCTCCTGTTGTAGGCACAAAGCCTGGTGCTGGCCCCGCAGCAGGCAAGCTGCAGATACCATCGCTTGCACGTGGCCACCCCTGGGCACAGGACGGACGCACTGCTGATGCCAGGGGTGCATTTAACAGCAAATTGTAACGTTGCAGGATGGAGCTTCTCTTCTGGATGGCCAGAACCAACGTCTCCCTGGACAAAGGAAAAGGGGCTGCGCAGCAGCTTGCTTTGCTTTGCTTCCTGCTCTGAAGAGTTGCTTTGATGACCCAGGAAAACCCATGGCCTTGGAGGCCAGGGCTGTCCCCTGGCCGGTGGCAGTGGAAGCGAGGGGATGGAGCTGCTGCGGGGGGGAGGCCGGTCCCACTCTCTCCTCGAGGTTAAGCAGGAGCAGAGGCTGACCCCTCACCGCTGCTCAGATGTTTGATTTCCTGCGCCCGGATTGACTGCAGGCAGCAGAAAATGTCCGAGTGCTGCTGATCTCCCCGAAAGGAGAAAACCACCAGAGAGACCCCGAGGGAAAGCCGGGGGCTGCGGGGGCGGCCGAGAGGGGGCTCGGGGGACCCAGCCCAGGCCCGTGGCCGGTGCTGCAGGGGAGGATTTGGGGTTTTTCTGCTCGGGATCAAGGTGTCGGGGGCGCGGGGAGGCCGCTCAGGTTGGCTGAGCCTTTAACAGAAGAAAGCCCCGAACGCCAGCCCGCTCCGCCGGGCAGGAACGGGCGGAGGCCGGGGCAGAGCCTCCGGTGGAAGCTCGGGGAGCGCGGCCCGGCCCGGCCCGGCTGTGGCGGCGAGACGCCGGGGCCGGTCCCCGGGCCACCCTGTGGCCCGGGCCGGGACCATGCCCTCCGCGGGCCGGGGGTGTTTCACGGCCGGGCAGCTGGACCGGGCCTGCGGGGGGCGGCCTGGGGGCTGCCGCCACCCCTGGGAGCGAACGCCAAAGCCCCGGCGCCCCCGGTGCCCGCTCCCGCCGCCGCCCGCCCGGCACCGCAGGGGTTAAGCGCCGCTCCCCCGCCCGCCCCGTCTCTCCTCGCCTCCCGCAGATTGACACATTCTGCTGGCGGCCGGGCCCGGCTGCCCAATAGGAAGGAGGCTCGGCGGGCCCCACGTGGGGGCGAACCGCTCCCGCGGCGCTCCCATTGGCCGGCCTCCTCGGCGAGCGCCCGCACGGGCCAGGCCCCACGTGGAGCTGGCGCCCGTTCATTGATCGCGCTCCGCAGAGCGGCTGCCGCGGCGGGCGGGGAGGGGGCCGGGGCCGGGGCCCGGCCCGGTTCGGCTCAGCCCGGCCCGGTTCGGCTCGGTTCGGCCCAGCCCCACCCCGCCGCAGGGGCGCGCGGCCGGGGCCGGGGCCAGCAGCGCGGTGAGTCCCGGCCCGGTCCGTCCCGTCCCGTCCCGTCCCGCTCCGGTTCGGTCTCCGCCG
>MU011773.1:1762-44354 GCA_011074415.1 Stictonetta naevosa
ATCCCCCATGGACCCCACCCCACAGACCCATTTATAGCCCAGGGAACCTTTGGGTACACCTGAACTCCCTTTAGGAGCCTTTATGAAATCCCACACAACAGGACTCTCTGTCTTCCCTCTTTCTAAACAAAAGGTTTAGAAAAACCCTAAATGAAAACCTAAACTTGGAGTTGGAGTTTGATTTTTTTTCTTTTTTTTTCCTTTTTTTTCTTTTTTTCTTTTTATTTTTTTCTCTTTTTTTTTTTTCTTCTTTTTTTTCCAAGTTAGAGTTAGGGTTTTTCAAGTTAGAGTTGGAGTTAGAATTAGAGTTAGCTTTGGAGTTAGAGTTTGAGGTAGAGTTGGAGTTGGAATTGTTGGAGTTGGAGTTAGAGATAAAGTTGGACTTGTTGGAGTTAGAGTTGGATTTGGAGTTGGGGTTGAAGTTGCAGTTGGAGCAGGAGTTGGAGATATAGTTGGAATTCGAGTTGGAGTTAGCATTGGAGTTGGAGTCAGAGTTCGAGTTAGAGGTGGAGGTGGAGTTGGAGTTGGAGGTGGAGTTGTATTTGGAGTTGGAGTTAAGAGTTAGAGTTAAGAACCACAGAAACATAGAATCATAAAGGTTGGAAAAGACCTCCAAGATCATCTGGTCCAACCGTCGCCCTACCACCAACGTCACCCACTAAACCCTGTCCCTAAGCACCACGTCCAACATTGCCTTTAACACCCCCAGGGATGGTGACTCCACCAATTTTCAGCAGTCTGTCTAAGTTTGTCCTTATCCAGCTCCTCATCTTTTTAATTTATTGGATATAACATTAACTAATAGTAATATGTATAATTCCCAATCTATCAGTATACAGTACTCCCTGAAGAGTAATCCATTTTGGTTAGGTGAACCTCAAAGGAGCCATAAAGCTGAGGAGTGTTTTATTGTTTGGTAAATTGTCTTGTGTTCTTCTGTTGTTGGCTTTAAAAGAAAAACCCTTCTGTGCCTGTGTGCAGCCAGTTCTCTGAGGAAAGCAGGTGGGATTTGGAGCAAAGGAGCAGTGAAATGTGGCTGCTGATTTCAGTGGAGAAGCCTGGTGTAAGGAAGAGTGATGCAAGCCCCAGGTGGCCAAGGAGAGAAATGGCTGTCCTGGGAGGGTGCGGAGCAAGGTTCTCCATCCAGTGTCCGGCCCCAAGACACGGCTTTGCCACCCTGCCCAGACCTCCTTAGGAGAAACACCACCTAGGGAATGCTGCTGTCACTATTTGCCTACACTGGAGAGCAACGAAAAATACCTATCCATCGAGTGCTCACTGAAGTTTTCCTCTTTACCTACACTCCTGGAGCCTCAATAATTAGGTGTACAAGATTTAAAGGCTTGAAGAAAATTGTCGGAACAGACATGGCGTGTTAGGCCTTTCTGCATTTTAATGACCCTGTGGAGCATTTGGTGCTCTGCTACCTCAGACACTGAGAGAAAACTGAAGAAATCTCTCGAGGAGCTGAAGTTAGAAGTAAACACCAAAGTTTCTCAGAGCATTAAATTGGCCTCACTGAAGGCTATTAAAGACAAAGCTTCCCCATGGATTTGTTAGAGCAGCTTAGCTGGAGGCCATGACTGCAGGTAGGCAAGGGCACATCCATCTCCCTTCCCCACGCTGCTCTCACCAGGGCATTTCCATATCTTGAGAAATATCTCTGGACACTCACTGACTGTTCCTTGAAAGACACAGCCATGGTCTGATCCCAGACTTCCAAATGTCTTTTGAGGGACGTTTCTTTCTTCCTCATTACCATTCCCGACCTTCAGAGCTGCACCTTGTGACGCTTTATCTTCTTCCTACTATTTTCTACTGCCAAGCAAAGCTTCCCCATCTCGGAAATCTCACCCCTCGAGCGGGCATCCCAACCCATCAGACTTCCTGTGATCTATCATGAGAACAGGCAGAATTTGCCTCACCACCATCTTCCAAGCTCTGGGCCTAGTACTGGCCTTGGAGCGCCTTGGACAGACACGGCCAAGCCGCGTGTCTCCAGCTCTGCAGTCCTGTATTCACGTGGAAGGGACACAACAACCCATCCCCAAGGATTTTTCCTCTGTGTGCTTATCAGGTGCTCAGGCAAAGGAGATCCCACAGCCACCATGCCAGCCACACACCTGCTGTTGGACTGTCAGGAACACTGGCAAACGTGAGCCTAAATGCACAGATCCCAGCCAGGCTCCTAGAAATTTTCATGCTAGGGATAAGGGCTAGGGATTAGGGTGAGCAAGAGGGTAAAAGCAAAGGTAAGGCTCTAAGGGACTGGATGTTGGCTTCCAAGTAAGAGTGGAAGTGCTGGGGATTAGAGTATTAGGCTCCTGTCAGGCTGAGTTGTGACATTTAGGGCCAGGCTTAGGGCAAACTTGACACAGGGTTAGTCCCTAACATGAATGCTTTCCCAGTCAGTGTTGCAGCAATAACAAGGTGACCCAAATGCCTTTTACATCTCCAAAAAATCTTTGCTCTCCATTGGCAAAGAACCCCTTCTCTCCCATGTTCTCACATTTCCCTTCTCCAGGCCCCTTCTGACCTCCCCATGTGTCCTCCTGTCGGGCAGCACTCTGAAGATTTCCACGACTTCTGAGGATCTGTCTCCTGGCAAGGACCCTGTCAGTTTCTGGGTCAGAAGGGACCTCACAGTGGCATCAAAGGGATGCGAGATGCTGTAGGAAGACCCTGCACAGCCCCTGAGGGGCCCAGATTTAGTCCATGCCTACCAGCTTGTGCTCCAGAAGGTCTCCCCTAGGTCGTATGTCACTTGTCCCCCTGGGTGCTACAGCTACATCAGGGCATCCTGGTGGCACTGGCCATTTTTGTGCAGGCAACTGAATCCAGAAACAAAAGCCAATTTTGTAGCTCTAGCCCCAGCTGGGCATCATCCAAAGATGGGATGAAAATGTTCAAAATGATGTTCCAAAAACATCATCAGATGTTGTCACATTATCAGGGACTTATCAGAACCAAACGTGTGCCTGCTTCAGAGCCCTGCCTAGGACATTACAGAATCACAGAATTTCTAGGTTGGAAGAGACCTCAAGATCGTCGAGTCCAACCTCTGACCTAACACTAACAGTCCCCACTAAACCATATCCCTAAGCTCTACATCTAAACGTCTTTTAAAGACCTCCAGGGATGGTGACTCCACCACTTCCCTGGGCAGCCCGTTCCAGTGTCTAACAACCCTTTCAGTAAAGAAGTTCTTCCTAAGATCCAACCTAAAACTCCCCTGGCGCAACTTAAGCCCATTCCCCCTCGTCCTGTCACCAGGCACATGGGAGAACAGACCAACCCCCACCTCGCTACAGCCTCCTTTGAGGTACCTGTAGAGAGCGATAAGGTCACCCCTGAGCCTCCTTTTCTCCAGGCTGAACAAGCCCAGCTCCCTCAGCCGCTCCTCGTAGGACTTGTTCTCCAGGCCCCTCACCAGCTTCGTCGCCCTTCTCTGGACCCGCTCAAGCACCTCCATGTCCTTCTTGTAGCGAGGGGCCCAAAACTGAACACAATACTCGAGGTGAGGCCTCACCAGAGCCGAGTACAGGGGGACAATCACCTCCCTAGCCCTGCTGGTCACACTGTTTCTTATGCAAGCCAGGATGCTGTTGGCCTTGGCCACCTGAGCACACTGCTGGCTCATATTCAGCCGACAATCAACCATCACTCCCAGGTCCTTCTCTGCCTGGCAGCTCTCCAACCACTCATCTCCCAGCCTGTAGCTCTGCTTGGGGTTGTTGTGCCCCAGGTGCAGGACCCAGCACTTGGCCTTGTTGAACTTCATGCAGTTGACCTCAGCCCATCGGTGCAGCCTATCCAGATCCTCCTGCAGAGCCTTCCTGCCCTCGAGCAGATCGACACACGCACCTAACTTGGTGTCATCTGCAAACTTACTGAGGGTGCACTCAATGCCCTCATCCAGGTCATTGATGAAGATATTAAAGAGGACCAGCCCCAGCACCGAGCCCTGGGGAACGCCACTAGTGACCGGCCTCCAACTGGACTTGACTCCATTCACCACGACTCTTTGGGCCTGGCTATCCAGCCAGTTTCTAACCCAACGAAGCGTGCGCCAGTCCAAGTCAAGAGCAGCCAGTTTCTTGAAGTTTCTTGACATTCACTGAGTCCATTTCACAGCCTGTTGACTGCCTCTCCTAGGTTTCCATTTTCATCTAACTCTAACTCTAACTCAACTCCAACTCCAATTCCAACTCCAACTCCACCTCCAACTCCAGCTCTAACTCTAACTCTAACTCAACTCCAACTCCAACTCCAACTCTAACTCTAACCCTAACTCCAACTCTACCTCTAAGTCTAACTCTAACTCCAACTCCAACTCTAACAGTAAAATAAAAATAAAGAATAATCTAGGTGTGCTGATGGACTTCACAATAGAAGGAGCAGACATTGATGAGGTTTATCATGGTTTCTTTGCCTCCATCTTCTCTCGGGCCCCTGTGCCTGCAGGCAGGGCTCTGGAGGAGAACAGCCAGTAGTGCGTGGGGATCAGTCAGGGGTTTCTTGAGCAATTTCAGCCTGTAACTGCCCATGGGAGGAACATCACCCATGAGTGCTGGAGAACAAACCAAATAACTTAATATGGAGGGATCAGGGGTAGTTCCTGAAGTCTGGCAGAAAGCCTGCAGGGACAGCCACCTTGTCTGGCTGATCTCTCCATGGCCTCTTCCAGTGGGGCCTGCAAACATGCTCAGAAACTGGGAGGTCCATATCCACTCTTTGCACACCCACGGAAGTCAGAAACTTCTGCGAATCATACAGGGAAGCAAAGCAGCCAAGTGAATAAAATGCTCTATTTTGATTAGCCAAATCACCATTACTCTCAACAAATCTGCCTATCAGGAGTATCTTCAAGCAGAGTCTCAAACATTTAGACCTCTGCTTTTTCATTCCCTGCAGGGTAAATGACATGCAGCACCTCTGTAGTTGAAGGCAGGGATCAGAGGGATCTCCTCTAGCATTGGACACCTTGGGTGCAATTGCCCCGATTTCCTTCTCTAGTCAGTGGAGAAAAAACAGTTTTCTGCTGAGATGCCTTGCCATCCTCTGCCTGCCCACCAGCTCCTGCTCCAGAAGGACTCCTGAATGGCCTGGGTCACATTTCCATGTCACACATTGGGTTTCGGCTGCTCCTCGGGATCCTGGTGAGAGTAGCCACCTCTGGGTGGGCAACAGAATCAATGCCTGAATAAGGATTTTAGGCAAAACCTGAATCATAAATAAATAAATAAATAAATTTTCCTTGATGTAATAAGTATGTAAGAGGTCTTCATTTTCAAAAATTTGAGGGTTATATATACATTCCCCTGACTGGTTTCATAGGCCAAGGGCATGGACCAGCAATATGATGACTCTTTGGCACTTCCCTTGTATGGAAATATAAATTCATCTAGCCATTACCAAAAATGCATTTCCTTCCCACTCTCTGAATGGTGACACTGTGTTCCCAGGACATTTTTTTTCAGGGCACATTGCACATCTTCATTTCCTATCTAAATGGAACTGGGAGCAGTAGAGGTGAAAAAGGTTGGCTAGGTTCTGCCACACATGCTATGGTGAATTAATTTAAATCCAGTTGGAGGCCGGTCACTAGTGGTAACCCCAGGGCTGAGTACTGGACCTAGTTCTCTTTAATATCTTTATCGATGATCTGGATGAGGGCATCGAGTGCAGCCCTAGTAAGAGGTTCTGCCACACGCGAGTGGAAAAGGATTTCGTGGACTGTCCCTGAGAGCCACAGAGAGCTCTGTGTGAGAGCACTGGTATCTCACATCCTGCATCTCATACGGCCTGTATTTGTCCAGTTAAATGAGTAACTGCCCTGAGCTGGATCAGGCAGTGTGGGGATGTTTATGAGAGCACCGTCATTGCAGTCAGAGGTTATCTAGCAAATGCAGCTGATGGGGAACCAGGGGAAACTTGTATCTCCCTCTTAGGAATGACTTCATATGGTCAGCTGAAAACTGGCCTGGGCTACACAAAATCACAACAAAATGGACAGGTTCACTTGTCCTAAAAGTAGAAGGACGTCACCTACCCTTTGTAGGTTGGCCAAAAGAAATCTGCCCCATACTTAAAACTGATGGCCTCGGATGCTGTCCTGTCCCCCAGGTACCTGCACACACCTTGGACCATGTCTGGAACCCCAAATGTCAGCGGGTGTTTGCATCTCAGGGAGCTGAGCCAAGGAGCTCACGTGAGTGCCTCTTTTGTGCACACCTGAACTCAGCCAGAAGGAATCCCACCTCCTGTGGGTCTGTGGGGTGCAGGGTAGGGAGCTGAGTCCCCTTCCAGCTTCAGGACTGCAAACCTAGGATGAGATGCTTCAACTTATGGAGCTGAATGCCTTCCCTTGGCAGAGATCAGGTGGTCTCTCCTGTCACTTTCTGGATGCCCTGTGCAGGACAGGGCAAGGAAAGATGACTCTTGAATGAAACTATGTGAGTGATGTAAGCCCTAACACTGTTGGAAAGCAGTCTCTTTCCCCAGCTGAGGGAGGGAACACGTGCGATTACTTCGTCCTGTTTCCAAGGAGGTTCCCCAGGATCCCTGTGGACATCTCGAGGGAGCCCGGAGGGGCAAAGGAAGGGAGGCCATGTCTGCAGGCAGACAGCTCTACCCAGGAGCAGCTCCTCTGCAAGGCACAGCAGGGCTGGGCGCACTGCCTGCGCGTGGTGAGGAGATGTGAGACAGAAAGCGATTAAAAGCTTTCTGAATGTGGAATCCAGCTTGGAGCTCATTGTAGGAGAAACCTGCACAGCAGCTGGCACAGCCAACCTCTTGCTGCACTGCAAGGAGGATTTTCCTGCACACACCAAGAGGAGAAAGGCATGAAAACAGTGGTCAGAGCCACTGGGGCATGGAGGGATGCTGATAGCTGGCTGGAGGAGAAATCTACACAACCCTTGACATGGCAAGTCTTGGTCTTCAGGATGGATCATGTGGATGACTATCCTGGTGGGACAGTTTAAAGCTGGCGTATCCTGCATCATAGGAGATCTGTCAGGAGGGTGCTCATGGTTTCTCTGCTGATGAGGAAGAGGATGTGAACAGACAGAGATGCCCCTGGGCAGTGTCTCTGCTTCCAGGAGGCGTCTGCAGGGCAGAGACGAGCACAAAGTGTTTGCGGTGAGCTCTGTGAACCTGTGCAGGGAGCAGACACAGGGACGGAGCAACAGCTCCCGGCAGGGCCAGCTCCAAGGAGCAGAGACACGGGCAGGGAGAGAGAGGGAGCTGCTCCCAGAAATGCAGTGTGAGAGGGGCTCGGACACCTCTCTGCCATCCCCTGCAGGGCACACTCCCTCCCTGGAGCAAGCCCCGCTCTCCCCTCCTGCCCAGAAGACCCCAGGTCAGGAGCCTCCACCTCTGCGGCTGGGTCTCCACCAGAGGAAGGGTGCCTGTCTCCTGCAGCGTGGCACACAGCCACGAGGCTAAAAGCCTCCATTGTTCAGTGTCACTGTGAGGTGGTGAGCATAGCTGGGTGAGGAAAAGGCTTCACTGCACGCCCTTCTCTTGACTGAATTATTGGGAGCACTGCAGTATCCATCCTTAGTTTGCCACCTCTGGCGTGTGCTTTTGCTCCCTGGGGCTGGGTGGTAGGTGTGGATCAGCTTCTGTTCTGACACCGACTTGCCCTGGAGGTGTCCTGATGAGAATTCGGGACAAAAGTCCACTTCTCAAATAGAAAAGCACTGCGTCTGCAGGGCTGAGGAATGGGATGTCTTGTTCCCCTTTCATCTCCAGGGGTGGGATTTCCACAAAAATGGCACGGGTTTTCATCAGAGAAGTCTCTCCTTAATTTGTCGTTATTGTTTCCTCCTTGGACAGCTCGCCCATTCCCAGAGAAACCAAGTGCCCAACAGCAGCTCCATCACCGAGTTCCTCCTGCTGGCATTTGCAGACACGCTGGAGCTGCAGCTCCTGCATTTTGGGCTCTTCCTGGGCATCTACCTGGCTGCCCTCCTGGGCAACGGCCTCATCCTCACCGCCGTAGCCTGCGACCACCGCCTCCACACCCCCATGTACTTCTTCCTCCTCAACCTCGCCCTCCTCGACCTGGGATCCATCTCCACCATTCTCCCCAAAGCCATGGCCAATGCCCTCTGGGACACCAGGGCCATCTCCTACGCAGGATGTGCTGCCCAGGTCTCTTTCTTTGTTTTCTTCATTGCAGCAGAGTTTTATGTTCTCACCGTCATGGCCTATGACCGCTACATGGCCATCTGCAAGCCCCTGCACTACGGGAGCCTCCTGGGCAGCAGAGCCTGTGCCCAGATGGCAGCAGCTGCCTGGGGCAGTGGCTTTTTCATTGCTGTCCTGCACACAGCCAGTACATTTTCACTGCCCCTCTGCCAAGGCAATGCTGTGGACCAGTTCTTCTGTGAAATCCCCCACATCCTCAAGCTCTCCTGCTCAGATGCCTACCTCAGGGAAGCTGGGCTCGTCACATTTAGTTTCTGTGTAGGTACTGGGTGTTTTGTTTTCATCGTGCTGTCCTACGTGCAGATCCTCAGGGCCATGCTGAGGATGCCCTCTGAGCAGGGCTGGCACAAAGCCTTCTCCACGTGCCTCCCTCACCTGGCCGTGGTCTCCCTGTTCGTCAGTACAGGCATGTTTGCCTACCTGAAGCCCCCCTCCATCTCCTCCCCAGCTCCAAACCTGGTGGTGTCATTCCTGTACTCGGTGGTGCCCCCAGCTGTGAACCCCCTCATCTACTCCATGAGAAACAAGGAGCTCAAGGAGGCACTGAGGAAACTATTGCAGTGTACAGGGCCTCAGCATTGCTAAGGTACCCGTATTGCTCATGTTGATGGTTGGACCAGATGATCCTGGAGGTCTTTTCCAACCTTAACGATTCTATGTCACACCCAGCATAGGCCGGGACAAGACAGGAACATCTCTGTTCACATATATGTCAAAGTTTTGTTTCTTTCTTAGCAATATCAGTCCCACTTAAAATGTATTTTTTTATTTTATCCCACTTCTACCTGTTTTTCTAACATGTACAGCTGCATGTACAGCTAAGCTTTCTCTATAACAGACTAAATAAAGGATCCATCCGATGGGCATTTGCCTCAGCTCTGGCTTCTCATAACTTCTCTTCAGGTACAAGAATGGTTGTGGGATGAAGAACCCAGCTGCAACGTGGAGAAAAAGCCCTGCTGGCCTTTGGGGTTGCTCCATTCTGCACCATGAGACACCCCCTCTGTACAGCCTTTGAGTCAGGACTGACACTTTCTTGGACCCACAAACACTGACAGCAACGGGACACTGCCCTTTTGGTGCTGGTCATCCTTCTCGTCCATGCTGTCCTCTTGTGTCAGCACTGAATCAGAACAGGTTAGCACCACCATAAGTATGGTTTTCCAAACTGCAGTGGGGAAAACACTTACCGACCTGACCTAATGTTAAAGCTCTCCCTGCTCGGAGCAGATCTCGGTACTAGAATCCTCCAGAGGGCTCTTCCAACTCAAACCCTGGCAGGCTGGGGGTGCAGCAGGAGCTGGGAGGGGACAGACCCAGGACAGCTGACCCAAGCTGGCCAAAGGGGTATTCCATACCATCTGATGTCATGCTGCACAATTATGTGGGGGGGCTGGCTGGGTTGGGGGGACCGGGTGTTCGAGGATAGGCTGGGCATCGGTCAGCAGTTGGCGAGTGATTGCATTGTGCATCACTTGTTTTGTACACATGATTATTATTAGTAGTACTATTATCATTATTATTATTGTTTTCCTTTCTTTCCTGTCCTAATAAACTGTCTCTATTTCAACCCACAGGTTTTCATTGTTTTTCTGATTCTCTCCCCGATACCAGAGAGGGAGGGGGGAGGGTGAGTGAATGGCTGTGTGGTACTTAGCTGCCGGCTAGGTTAAACCACAACGTTATTAATAGTTTCCAAGAGATGGTTCCAGAAATACAGAGATGATGGCCTGATTAGTCTCATGACCCATGATTTTATAATATCAGAAGGCAGTGTTAGATGTCAGAGCAATATGATAACCCTAAACCAGCCCCCAGAAATGATAAACAGCACAACAGGGAACACGTACAAGTAATGTGCCATACAACACAATTATGAAAACAAACACAGCAAACCCAACATAAAAAAAAAAAAAAAAAAAAAAAGTGATCAGCAACTATTAAACTGATCTAATGCTTATAACTTCTTTTAACATGCTCTGGTCAGATCTGCAAAGGGTTACAAAGGGGATCAGGGCTATGATTAGGGCTATGAAGATGATTAGAGGACTGAAGCACCTGTCATACTAGGACAGACTAGAAGAACTGGGCCAGTTTAGCCTGGAAAAGAGAAGACTGAGGGGAAACCTCATTAATGTATATAAATATCTGAGGGGAGGATGCTGAGAGGATGGAACCCAACTCTTTTCAGTTGTGCCCAGCAACAGGGTGAGAGACAGTAGGCACAAACTGAAACCCAGGAGGTTCCAGCTCAATATGAGGAGGTACTTCTTTACTGTGAAGGCGACAGAGCACTGGGACAGGTTGCCTAGAGAGGCTGTGGAGTCTCCTTCTCTGGAGATATTCAAAACTCACCTGGATGCCATCCTGCGCAACGTGCTGTGGTGGTTTTACTTGGGTGGGCGGCCGAGCTCCACCACAACCACTCTCTCACTCCCCCTCCTCAAAGAGGAGTGGGGAGAAAATACAATGAAAAGGGCTCAAGGGTTGAGATAAGGATGAGGAGATCACGCAGTAATTATGATGGGCAAAACAGACTCAGCATAGGGAGATAGTAAGATTTATTACCTATTACTAACAAGTTAGAGAAGTGAGAAACAAAGGAAAGAAACTAAAAGCACCTTCCCCCCCATCCACCCTCTTCCACCTCCTCCCCCCGAGCGGTGCAGGAGAACGGGGGAAATGGGGGTTATGGTCGGTCTATAGCGCTTCTACTCTGCCACTCCTTCTTGGTCACTCTCGTCCCCTGTGCTGGGGGGTCCCTCCCACGGGATGCAGTCCTTGCTGAACTGATCCAGCGTGGGCTTCCCACAGGCAGCAGCTCTTCAAGAACTGCTGCAGATATGGGTCTGTACCATGGGGTCCATCCCTCAGGAGCAAACTGCTCCAACGTGGATCCCCCACGGGCAGCACACCGTGTTCTCCAGATGCACATGGAACCCCCTGTCTCCCTACTCTGAGTCTGTTTTGCCTGTCATGATAATTGTTGAGCTATCTCTCTGTGCTTATCTCAACCCTTGTGCCCTTTGTGTCCTATTTGCTCCCCCTTTCCCTTTGAGGAGGGGGAGTGAGAGAGCAGCTGTGATGGAGCTCAGCTGCCCACCCAAGTAAAACCACCAGAAATTGATATGAAGGCAGTTCAGTAGCACAAAAAAGAAAGGGAGAATAATAATAAGGATGATGATGATAAGAATAATAGAATGTAAAAACCAAATGATGCACAATGCAGTTGCTCACTACCTGCTGACCAGTGCCCAGTCCATGCCCGAGCAGTGGTTGTTGCCCCTGCTCCCTCCTCCCCCCCAGCCAGACACCCTACATATATTGTTCAACATGATGCCATGTGGTATGGATATCCCTTTGGCCAGTTCGGGTCAGCGGTCCTGGTTCTGTCCCCTCCCAGCTCCTTGTGCACTCACAGCCCCTCACTGGCAGGATGGTATGAGAAGCTGAAAAGTCCTTGGCTTAGTATAAGCACTGCACTGCAACAACTTAAACATCAGCGTGTTGTCAGCATTATTCTCATCCTAAATCCAAAGCACAGCAGCATAGAAGGTACTAGAAGGAAAAGTAACTCCCAGATCCTTTTCCTCTTCACAGTCTTCTAGCCACTCTGCCCCAAGCGAATAGTGCTGCATGGGGTTGTTGTGGCCAAAGTGCAGGACCTGGCGGCCTTGTCAAATCTCATCCCATTCGCCTCAGCTCAGCAGTCCAGCCTATCCAGATCCCAATGAAGGGCCACCCTACCCTCAGGCAGATTGACACTACCTCCCAACTTGGTGTCGTCTGCAAACTTACTGAGGGTACACTCAATTACCTCAACTAGGTAATCAATAAAGATATTAAATAAGTGTACCGACCCCTCGGGGACACTACTTGTAACGTGACGCTAGCTGGACTTAACTCCATTAACTACAACCTGCTGGGGACTGCCCTCCAGCCAGTTCTTTACCCAGAGAAGAGTATACCTGTCCAGGACATGGGCAGCCAGTTTCCCCAGGAGAATACTGTGGGAGAGGCTTTGCTGAAGTCTAAGTAGACTAAATCAACAGCCTTTCCCTCACCTACCAGTCTGGTCTCACGATCATAGAAGGAGATAAGGTTGGACAAGCATGACCTGCCTTTTGTGAACCTGTGCTGGCTGGGCCTGACCCCCTGGATGTCATGCAAGTGCCGTGAGATCTCACCTGAGATGATTTGCTCCATAACTTTCCCTGGAACCAAGGTCAGGCTGACTGGCCTGTAGTTCCCTTGGTCATCCTTACGGCCCTTCTTGTAGATGGGAGTCACATCAGCAAGCCTCCAGTCCTCTGGGACCTCTCCAGATATCCAGGAACACTGATAGATGGTGGAAAACGGCTTGGCAATTACCTCCGCCAGCTCCCTCAGCACCCTAGGGTGGAGTTCATCTGGTCCCATGGACTTGTGACGTTCCAGATGGAGAAGCAGGTCTCTCACTGTCTCTTCCTGGATCACAGGGGATGATTCTCTACCTGAAACACAGGGGACGTCCAGGTCAGGGCATAAAGTACCCTGAGGATAACTGATCCGACTATTAAAGACAGATGTAAAGAAGGTGTTGAGGATCTCAGCCTTATCCTTATCCTCAGTGATCACATTTCCTGCTGCATCAAGTAAAGGATGGAAATTTTCTTTGGTTCTTCACTTGCTGTTAATATATTTGTAAAAGGATTTCTTGTTCTCTTTTACTGCAGTGGCCAATCTGAGTTCAATCTGGACTTTTAGCTTTCTAACTTCCTCTCTGCATATCTTAGCAAGTTCCTTGTAGTTGCCCCAAGTATCCTGTCCCTTCTTCCAGTGGATGTAGACTCTTTTTCTCCCAGAGTCTCAACAAATGTTCAAGGTTCATCCACGCTGGTCTTCCCCTCCGGCTCACCTTACAGGACTCAGGAACAGCCTTAAGATTTCCTTCTAGAGGAGCATTCAGGCTTCCTGGACTCCTTTGCCCTTCAGTAGTGACTCCCAAGGGACCCCTGCAACAAATGTCCCGAACAGGTCAAAGTCTGCCCTCTGGAAGATCAAGACATCAGTTTTGCTCGTTACCATTCTGACATCACCAAGGATAGAAAACTCTACAATTTCATGGTCACTCTGCCCAAGACAGTCCCCAGCTTTCATATCTCCCACCAGTCCTCCTCTGTTAATGAAGAGCAGGTCTAGTGGGGCACATCCCCTGGTAGGCTCTCGTATCAGCCGTGTCAGGAAGCTATCTTCCACACATTCTAGAAACCTCCTGGACTGGTTCCTCTGTGCAGTATTATACTTCCAGCATACATCAGGGAAGTTGAAGTCTCCCATGAGAACGAATGCTGGTGATCGTGTAACTTCTGCAAGCTGCTCATAGAAAGCCTCATCCATCTCTTCATCCTAATGAGGCAGTCTATAACAGACCCCCACCAAGATGTCACCCCATACAGGCCTTCCCCTCGATCCTCATCCATAGACACACAACTTTATCATTCCCAATCACAAGCTCTTCAACATCAAAACACTCTTTAATATAAAGAGCCACACCACCACCCTTCCTACTTTGTCTGTCCCCTCTGAAGAGCTTGTAGCCATCCATCACAGTACTCCAGTAGTGGGGTTTATCACACCATGTTTCAGTTATTGCAACTAGGTCGTAGTTTGCCTGTTGCACAATTGCTTCTAGCTTCTCCTGTTTGTTGCCCATGCTGCGTGCATTGGTGTAGATGCACTTCAGATGAGACATCTGCCTCACCTCCAGCTTCAGCATTGTTCCCCTAGGCACTTATCCGGTGAGCCCTGTTTTACCGACTTCCCCTGTCATAGCTAGTTTAAAGCTCCACAAGTCCTGCTAAATCCTGTGCTAGGATTTGTTTCCCCCTTTGAGACAGCTGAGTTCCATCCATGGACAACAGGCCAGGGTGATCGAGTAAACTGCCCCATGGTCAAAGAACCCAAAGTTTCTGTCTCGACATCAGCCTCTCAGCCAGTTATTCATTACCTGTGTTCTCCTAGCCCTCTCCGCGTCCTCTGCATTCTATTCCCAGAAGAAATAGAACAAAACACAACTTGCACCCCCCTCCTTGAACTATTCGCTCTGAACCCCTGAAATCTCTCTTCATAGTTCGCAGGCTTCTCTGAACAATTTCATCACTGCCTTCCTGAACTATGAGCAATGGGTAGTAATCAGTGGGGTCAACCAGCTCCGGGAGTTTTCTAGTTATGTCCTCAGGTAGGCAGCACACTTGCCCTATGGCTTGGGTCTGGTCTGCAACTGGGGCCCTCCGTTCCTCTGAGAAGGGAGTCACCTACCACAACGGCCCTTCTTTCTTTCCTGGCAGAGGCAGTCTGAATGCGTGGAGTTGACTGCCTTGTCCTTGGTAACCTCTTTGGGGAACCTTCCCGTGCCTCCCCACTTACCTCCCCTTCAATGTCCAATGCTACAAACCCTTTGCTGGGGGGGGCCTGGGGATGTGAGGGAAGCAGAAGGGGGGGGTCGCCCACCATGCTGAGCAGGGACCCTCTCCCAATCCTCCCCATCCCTCAGGTTCCCCTCCTCTGCCCGACAGGGGCAGGGCAGGGCGTCCACCACCAATTGCGGGGTATCTCCCCGGTGCCTTTCCCTCTGGCACGCCAGGGAGCTACTCCAGCAGTCAACCTTCCACTCACAGTCCCTGATGGCCCTCAGTCTCTCAACCTCCTCGCTCAACTCTGCCACCACACTGACCAGATCTCCCACCTGCTTGCACCTCACGCAGGTGCAGTACCTGCCTCCCTCCCCTGGCAGCCGCAGGCTCTGGCACTCCCTGCAGCCAGAGACCTGTATGGCCATGGTTCTGGACACGACCTCCCTTTGGGGCACCACAGCCTTTTTGGAGCAAGCTCTCTGCCTGGTGGAGACCATGGCAAAAACTGCGGTCACAGGGACTGCCAGTGTATAGGATGGACTCGAAAGGGAGGAGGGACAGAATCCCTGTGCCCTGCTGCATGGGCTCCCACACCCGACACTGCGGCACGCTGCGGGTGGTGGGCATGCGCTCATTGCCCCTCCCTGCTCATGGTGGGCAGCAACCTAAGAACAAGACATATGGCTCCCCACAATATCTCCAGCTTGGAGCAGTCAAGACATTTCCTGTGCCGTAGGGACCATGGGCAGCCCACAAAACCGTGGCAGACAACAGGTGCCTCTGTGTGCCCTGGGACAGCTCAGGAGGCTTGGGCAGGCTGGGCCCAAGCTTCTCTCCTCCTCCCTTTGGAGTGTTAAGGTGAAGCAGGGCAGCCAGGGGAGGTTGCTGCAAGGGCACAGTGGTCCAGTATATGCTGCGCTACCATGCGCTGCTGGAATGTGTGGGCATCAGGCAGCTCTTAGGGCAATCCTCATTCCTCCAGGGGCTGCTTTTACCCTCAGTTTCCTGAAATAAAATACTTCCACAGGGGTGAAGAAACTCAAACACTTGGAGGGCAAAGCATAATGAAGGGCTGAAATTCTCAAACAATCCTGCAGCCAGGCTGTGCTGACGGATAGCCCACAGTGGCAGAGGCCAGGAACGGCACTCAGGCTGCTGCCTGTGTGAAGGACGCAATGAGACTGGATTTGCTGTTCCAGCTTTAGTCAAACTGAGCCATCTGACCTGGCTATTCTGGGCCAGCAGCAAAGTTCTGCAAGCCGAACCCATAAAGATATTCGCCTCTTAATTTGACTTCTCAGGCTTAGGATGGTCTGAGCTGCCAGAACACAGACTGATGTATGGACATCCTTCATGACAAGTTGGAGGGCTGCAACAGAAAGAAACAGAGCAGAGATGAAACCCACCAACCTTCAGAGACCTCCTGGCATGCCTCCAGTCCATGCCAGCCCCACCTGTCTCCTTCCCTGGCCAGGGGGAGCAAGTGGGACAAAGGCATCAGCTAGAAGCTGCTGCTCAGGAGCATCCCACATGTCCCCCCATGTCCCTCTGCCACTGCAGCATTTCCCTGGAGCAGGGCAAGGCATGGTTGCACACTGCGCAGGCTCTGCCCCCTGTCCACTGTGCACAGCACCCCCACTCACCTTGGATGAGCTCATTCAGCTTCTCGTCACTCTGGATGCCAGCATGGCAGGCAGCAAGCCCTAGACAGAGTGCTATGGTCAGAGCCTGCTTCCCAGCACAGCCCCATGTCCAGCCAGCCTGGCTGCGTCTCCTCCAGCTCCCCGCCAAGGACGGTGCCTAAGGGGGAGCTTGAGCAAGGCACACACGAGGCCCACCTGCATGGGCAGGGGGCTGAGGGAGGCACAAGGCTCCTGGGGATACAACTGGGGGCTTCAGGGCCAGGTAGGACAGCAAGAGATGGGTGTTGAGAACACCGTGGAAGCTTCTACAGAGCCAGACAATGTAGTTATTGTGGATCACCATGAGCTCAAGGTATGTGTAATTCCAGCTGTCACCTGTGGCTTCCCGACTCCTGCATCCACCAGCTCCTGCCTGTTTGCACAGTTTGCACAGCCATTTCCAGCCGGGTTGTCTTGGTTTCAGCTAGGATAGAGTTAATTTTCTGGTTTAGACTTTAGATCAGCTTAACAGTTGCTGACCACAACGTTGATTTTTTAATCTCAGGTCTGCTGTGTTTGCTTTCCCAAGTGACTTACATAGCACTTTACTTAGTGTACGTGTTCCCTGTTGTGCTGTTTATTGCTTCTGGGGGCTGGTTGAAGGTTATCATTTTGCTGTACTGTGTAACACTGGTTTATGATATGATCAAATTACTGGCCGTGAGACTCATTTGGTATTTGTACTCAGCATTGACATCACCTCCATTGATGCCAAGCTGAAAGGACAAATGGTCTCTTACTTGACACAACAGAGTTGGATTTGAAGTGCTTTATTAACAGATAGGTCAAACCTTACTATGTTTAGTCAGAGAGAAGGAAGTTTAGAAACTGTATTAGTTAGCCAGCTTCATCTGTAAGAAGATACAGACTTGTATCTCAAAGTGAGGGCAAGATGACCCGGGCCTGGAGGATGTATCAGAAGAAGATGACATGAGGAACTCATGCTACGCATAAGTCTTTGGATGTGTAACCAACTAAGCTCAGTTTGCATGCCTCAGCTGAGGCAGTAAGATAAGAAGGAAGGAGGTGGCCTGAGCATGCACAAGAACTGGGTTCAGCCAGTGTGACCTGTACAATTGCAAATTAAGTCAGTTGTTAAGCAATGCCAATTAAAACAATTAATTGGAAGGGCATATGGATTGTGAAGTAATTCAACCTATAATGCACTGTGACTGTTTAGTTTCCACACCTCGTGTAGATTTCTGTAGGCTACCGTTTGCTTTTGGTCACCTGTAGCTGAGGAGACAGATTCTTTGCCTAATTTTGAAGGTAAAAGGCCTTGTTGAATTTTAAAATACCGCAGTGACGACCTGCTAGTACTATTGGTTATGGCTGTTGTTTTAACAATTTTTGTGATGGGTTGGAGGGCTTTTATTTGGGGATATATATTACGTATTTATTTAACACGCTTTGAGGTATTAGGAACCTGAAAAGGATCTTTATTTCTTGCAGTGATGATTTTAAACCTGAAGTTAGCAGGCTGACATACATGGATAAGTGACTACTTTTCTGAAATTCCTTCAAAATGCAGTATTAGGATTTCCCATCCATACTATTGCAGTGTAATAAGGGTTTGCCAGTCCCTCACGGGAGGGAAGTGGTTATCCTAGACTCCAGCAGGGGAAATGGGTAAGAGTGGCCCTAGGTACGTGAGGAAGAAGGTTCCTTTGCATGAGTTGGAGAGGGCGTAAGTAAGGGCCATCTTGAGGGGAGATCAGAATGAGGGAAATTAGAAATTAGAATGAGGAAATCAGAATTTAGGAAAATTGCTAGCAGTCCTGGAGGTTGGCCCAAAGCAGATAAAGCTTCTCCAGCTGGCACAGCTGTACCTACAATATCTGTAGCCCAGCTTTTTACAATGCCCTGCGCTGCTGCAACAGCTTCTCTAGTGAAATGCAACAATGGCTTTGCTGTGGCAGCAGCCATCCTACAAAGAGGATCGTGTCATTCCCTGCTGCTTTGGAAGCAGCTGACTTGCAATTGTGACCATAGATGCGATAGATTGATCAGTAATAAAAGATTGTCTGAAATGTAAGCCTTTTCTTTCTCTGAAGTATGAAAAATGAACTCATTTTCTCCACTGAAATCGCATGGGATATTGAATCTGTTCATTGTTTTCTTCAGAAACTGTTGCACACTGTCATTGAGCTAACTAAGGGATTTGACGTATTTCACTTGGAAAAAGTACATGGCACGATTAATCAATGTATTTCCAACCATCGGGAAGACTATGACAAAACGGATTTGGTGGAGGTAATTTTTGTTTTGTCTTGTAGCACTTTCTGTCACCGTTATGCAGTATTTGGGCATTCTGGCTCTCATGGTTATTTAGCATTGCTCTTTCCTGCTTAGTTGTCTGTGCACAGACAAAAGCAAAAGTCAGACTTTTTTGTTGCAGTCTGGAAGACGTTTATCCGTACTGCAAAACCATTGTTATACTTGGCATAATTGTTGGCAGCTTCAGCAGGAAAAAGCTTGAACTTGAAGACAACGGGTTCACCCGCACAGCTCTTTCAAAGCAGTTTACCTGAGTCTGTCGGTAGTTTTTCCTGAGAACCATTTTGGGGGAGGGAGGGCTATGAAGGGAAGGTGCTTTTCTAAGTCTTTCGCTTCCTCTCTCTCCCTCTACAGCCAGTCAGGCACGGCAATACTTCGTAGTCGTTCCATCCCTGGAGAGAAATTGAAGTATATAACAAGAGTTTGAGACCTCTCTCTAGTCACACTCTAATCTCTTTTTAACTAATATGCTTGAACGTCTGTAGTTTGGGAGATTTCTGCCTGTGCCAGTTTTACACTAATGAGTCAAATTCTCTGGTCTCTTCCTGTAAAAGATGTTTCCGAGTTGTCAGAACTCAGCAGAAATCTGCATGAGGCATCCGTGGTCCAAGTCAGGTGTTCCCAGTATACGTTGGATATCCAGTCTTCTGACTGAAGATCCTTGAACCCATTTGTCTTGGGGTAGCTTGTGCTTGAGAACAGATAAAAGTTGTTATGCCTGTCAGTCTGCCCTAAAAAGTGCCTCTTTTTTTAGGCACTGGTCATCTCGATCTCTTCTTCCACATCTGAGAAAGAGTTAGAACGGACACTGTTCTGCCTGAGAAAGAGAGAGGATTATTGGGATTCAGGGAGGCCGCTCCTGAAAAAATGAGATCTTTTAGCTTGAGAAGGGCTTTATTTATGTTATCTCAGGGCCTGTGAACTTTTGTAACTTAACTTTTAACCCTTAAATTAAAAGTAATTAGCTTTCTTGGTTTTCTATTTCTTCCTTGAGCTTTAACAAGCAAATCTCTCCTATTCAGAGGGCACTGTACTAGTCAGGAGCGTGCTCTACTGTAGGAAGAGAGAGAACTTAACGGGTAATGATTCAAAGTCTAGAAATTAACTTCTTGAGCTTGTGGTGGCTTTTCAGGAACTGTTCCTAACTCTTTCTGATTGTTGTGACCACTGCTGATACGGGTCCATAGAGTTTATATCCTACCCTCTCTTTTGGATGCATAAGGATGCATCTGAAGCTAGAAGGGGTAATAGGTCGTTGTGATGGTGGTAGCACACTATTTGCTAAACATTACTAACTCTGTATTACAGAGTCTTTCTTTTTATAGTAATAGAAAGTGTTCTTAAGCTTTCATGTGTGCTTACTGCTACTTTGTCTTTGTTTTTCTTACCAGGAGATTAAGAAAGGAATCACAGTCTTCCAGTATTACAAGTAATGGGATCTTCAACATACTGGATTTCTACTCTCCAAGGCACCCAAGTTTCAAGGCAGTGAAAAATAAGAAAAAAACAGCATCCCAGGGTACCCAAGCACATAACCAGAGAACACAAGCTCCCCGCTTGAGCACTCAAAGCTCGTCCAAGTACCTTCCTAGAGCAGCCAAGCAACTTCCTGGGGCACTCAAGCATCTCCCCAGAGAAAGCAAGCAGCTTTACGGATCACACAAAGCACTCAGTGGAGCACTCCTGTATCAGTCCAGGGCACCCCAGCACCTCCAGGGAAAAGAAGGCACCACCCTGGAGCACCCAAGCAGCTCCCTGCAGCACCTGACTCTCTCCCTGGACACACATCAGTATCTTCCTGGAGCACTCAGTCGTTAAGAACCAGGCTCCTGCCCTGGAGCTCCCAAGCACCCCTGGGGGAACACAAGAACTTCTTTGGGCACCTAAGCATATCCCCAGGAAAACCAAGCACCTCCTGATATACTCAGACACCTCCCCAGGGGTGCTTAGATTCTTGCTGACTCACCAAGCATCTTCCTGTCCCAAGAATCGCCGTGGGGCCAACTCATGGATGAGAGAATCAGAGAAGTGTGGAGATGCTTGAGTTCCCTGGGAAATTCCTGCCTGCCTAAGTGAGATGGCTGTGGCATACAGGGAATTGCCAGAGCCTGCAGCAACCAAGCACCTCCTCGGGGCACAAAAGCATTGCTCATAGCTATCCCAGCATCTCCATAGGGCGTGCAAGAACATCCTTGGAGCTCCCAAGCAGCTCCCTACAGCCATGGAGCACCTCCCAGGAGAAGACACACATCTCCCTGGGATGCCCCAGGATCTTCCTGGGTCACCCACAAACCTCCGTGGACTCCCGAAGCCCCTTGGCCTGGCACACCACATGTCTCTGGGGCACTCAGGCATCTCTTTGGAGCAACAAAGCATATCCAAAGGGTAGACAGGCATCTTCCCTGAGGAGCCAAGGACCTCCTTGGGGTAGCCAGGCATTTCCACAGGGCACCCAATCATCTTCCCAAGGGAAACAAGCACCTCTCTTGAGGCACCAAGCATCTCTGCACAACAATCAGAAATCCCACTGCAGCAATCAAGTATCTCCCCAGGCAACAGAAGCATCTCCATCAGGACGTACAAGCACAATCCTGCAGAACCCAAACGTCTCCCCAGAGCATCCATGCACCTTCCTGAAACACTCAAGTAACTTTTTGGGACACGTGAGAATTTCACTCGGGGATCCTAAAATCTCCCACAGTGTCCCCAGCATGTTTGTGGACCACCCAAGGAACATGCGAAGGCACTTTGCGTGTCCCTGAAGGCCCCAGGAATCTCCCTGGAGCACCCAAGCATTGCTGCTGGGCACCCAAGCATGAGTATTTTCAGGACCCAAGCAGTCCAGAGAAGCAGAAAAGCATTTCCAAGGGCACACGGGAATCTCCTATGGGCACAGAATGGCCTGGGGCACATAATCATCTCTTGGGAGCACCCAGGAATTTCCCTCCAGCAATGAAACACCTCTCTGGAGAAACCATACATCGCCCTGGGTCCGTCAAACATCTCCCTGGGTACACAAGCACCTCCCTGGGGAATCCAAGCACCTTCCTGGAGGACCTAAGGAGCCTCACGGGGTATGCAAGCATTTCCCCATGGCCCCCACGCACCGCAGGTGGCACCTAAGCACCTCCCTAGAGGCTGCCACCACCTGCCTCTGGGTCACAAGCTCCTCCCAGGAGCACTCAAATACCTCACAGGGACACCCAAGCATCTCCTGCATCTCACATACTCCAAGATACTCCTGCCTCTGAGTGGAGAATCCAACCGGCTCCCCAGGGCTCCAAAACACCCCCTGGGGCACACAAGTATCTCACTGGAGATGGGAAGCACCTCCCTTGGAACCCCAGAGCTTCTGTGGGGTGCAGGAGCCCCTCCTTGGGTCATTCAAGTATGTCCCCAGGGCACCCAAGCATATCCCCAGGGGACATAAGCATTTTCCTTGTGGACCCGTGCATCTCCTATTAGCACTCAAGAATCTCTCTATGGATGCACTGAAAAATTCTCCCGCACCACAAAAACATCTCCTTGGAGAAGTTAGGATTCTACCTAGAGCACCGAATCATCTCCCTTGGGCGCCCAAGTGCATCCTTCAAGCATCTCTCCTGTTGCATCCCAACCCCTCCGTGCATTAGCCAAAAGCATCTCCCCTTAGTAAAGAAGCTCTCCTTGGAGGACCCAAGCACCTCCCTGGGAAAGAGTAGAATCAACTGTGGGCACCCAAGTGTGTAAAAGGGGCTCCCAAGAACATCCTTGTAGCACCCAAGCATCTCCCTAAGGCAAACCAGCACGGGACAGCCAAACCCCTCTCTGGGGAATGCAATCACCTCCCTTGAAGACCAAGGATCTCCCTGGTGTACCCAGGCATTTTCCCAGGGCGTGCTGGCATCTCCTCAGGGCATCCAAGCACCTTCCAGGAGCACACCATCTTCTCCTGGCGGCACACAAGAACATGCCCAGAGCACCCAGGCATAGATTTGGAGCAAGAAAGCACAACACAGGGGCACCCAGGCATGTCTCTGGAGCACGTATGCATCTCCTTTGTGCAATGTAGCATCTCCTCAAGGTACACAGGCACCTCCAGGGGCATCCAGGCATCTTCCTGGGGACCCGCAGCGCTTCCCTGTGGTCCACAAGCACCTCCCAGGGGGACACGAGCTTGTTTCCAGAAAACCAGTGCTTCTCGCCGGAGGAAACATACATCTCCCCAAAGCACCCAAACATCGTTCTCTTTATTCCTGTCGATAACAAACTACAGCAGTGAGAATCAAAAGCAAACTAGCAACACCTTCCTCCCTTACACACTCTTCTACCTCCTTCCCGCAAGCAGCACAGGAGAATGGGGAAGGGGGGCCCGGGCCTCCTGCTCCACTGTGGGCTGCTCTCCACAGGCAGCAGCTCCACGCCAGAATCTGCTTCTCTGGGGCCTCTCCATGGCCCGCAGCCTCCTTCAGGCCAGATCCACCTGCTCCTCCATGGGCTCCTCTGGCAGCGGGTCCTTTTTGGAGCCATCTGGGGATGGTCCTCGCTTGCCTTGCGGCATCTCCTGGGCTGTTCTCACACAAGCTGCCCCTGCAGAACCCCCTATCAAAACCTTGCCACGTAAGACAAATACAGAAGGACACCAAGGGACTGGTCTTGTAGTTCCAGTTTTATTCAGAGATGTTCCCCAGGGAAGCTCTGTGGCTCCCTGGCTTTGCAGGGCCAGCAGCACTGTGCTGCGAGCCTAGCCCATCTTGATGTGGGTTGCTGCTGTACTTGACGTTGCAGGATCTCTATGGTCCCAGCTGCCAGGTGACGGATCGATGGATGGCTGTCATATTCCAAATTATTTTGGAGGTCTGCGACAGAAAGACACAGAGCAGAGATGTAACCCGTTGACCTACAGAGACCATCCAGCATCACTCTGGACCATGCCAACCCCATCGTGTACTTCTAGGGCCAGCAGGAACAGGTCAGACTAGCATGTCTCTTTGCCCCTGCAGCATTTCCTTGGAGCAGGACAAGGCATAGAGCTGCAGACTGCACGGGCTCTGCCCCCTGTCACTTGGTCCCAGTACCCCCAGCACTGCCCTCACTCACAGGTGATAATCATACGCCACTTCTCTTTGTCTAGGTCCCTGGAGTGCAACGCAGCAAACGCTAGGAAAAGAGCACCAATCAGATCCTGCTCCCCATCACAGCCCCTGGCATAGACAGACAGGCCGTTCCCCCCCCCCTCCAGCACCCCTGCAAGTACGGTGCCCAAGGAGGAACCTGAGCAAGGCGCACACCAGGCCCACCTGCATGGGCAGGGGTCTGAGGGAGGCACAGGGCTCCTGGGGGTACAATCGGGGGCTTCAGGGCCCAAAGGGCTGTGCCTTGCTGTCAGGGCAGGGCCCAGACAGGGAAGCAGGGCCTGGGCTCACCGATGAATTTGACAGCCTTGAGTCGCAAGTTGGCCTGATCAGCCGCCAGGTATTCCAGGCTCTGCTGCACGTATCCTTCCACCCTGCTGCTCTTCTGCTTGAGCTGGAGAAAGCACAAGGGTGCGGGGCTCAGAGACCCTCCCCAGCCAGCTGGACCAGTCCCTCCTGCCAGCACCCCCTCCCCCTTCCCCCCAGGCCATCCCCGAGTCCCAGCCAGGAGCTCTGTGGGGCTGAGGTTCGGAGACAGCCACAGGCAGACAGGCTCCAGCAATGATGAGACCCTTCTGTCCTACTGCCAAGGCCCAGATGAGCTAGGGTCTCCTGCAGCATCTGGGGAGGGGAGGGCCAAGGGGCCTACAGAAGAGCCCCCTGGGGCTCTGTGCTTGAGGGAAGGGAGCCACAATGCAGCTGCAAGTGCTGGGCTCTGGGCTGGAGCAGCCTGGGCACGTCGGACACGCTTGTCCATTTGGGGCCTGGGGCTGTGCGGTTCTCCTCACCAAGTACTCCCCAGTCCTCCAGCTGTCATCGATCTCAGCCAGGTGCTCAAGCTGTTTCCACTTCAGGAACTTTGCACAATCAAGTAGGACTAGTGCTGAGGCCTGTGGAGAAGCAGAGGCAGGGAGATGGCACCAAACACACATATCTGAAGTGTCTGATTGCCTGCCGCCCTGCCCTCCCCATGCCCAGAACACCCCTCTGGTGTCAGCACACCCAGTGCCCACATCAACAGCCAGGTCTGAAATTTGTACCTTGGCCACACTCTGAGTCTCGTCACTCATCCGGAAAAACAGTGGAATAAGGGCCCTGAGCACGGTCTTCTTCATTTCTCCCTTTTTCCACCATACCACAGACTCTATCAAGTCTTTGAAGAGGAGCATGGAGCAATCTCGCACCTCACTGGACACCTGTTAGGTAGGACAAAAGGAGGATTTCAGCAACTTCCAGCCTCCCCCTGCCCATGGGGAGCAAGGGCCGTAGGGTGACTGATGTGAAGGGTGAAGCCTCGTATTCGGAACAAAGGAGATGGAGGCCTGCACAAGGCAAAGCAACAGGTTTCCTGCACGGGGTGCCTGTGCCTCAGAGTGCAGTCCCAGCTGGCCCACTTTTACTACCAGCTGCAGCAGCCATGTCAAAGCAGAGCTCTCCTGGCAATGGGCTAAAGAGGAGACGTAGCTGGCCTTTGATAATGCCTCTGGGGCATGCTCAGACTGCTCAGCCTCCATCTTCCTGCCCCCAGAATAGGAGCCTTTGGCTGCACAGAGCTCTCAGCCTGACAGGGAGAATCCTTGCTGGACTACAGAGCCCAGAAGACAGCCCACAAGAACCCAGATGAGCAGAGAGAGGAGAAGGCCCAGCCCGAGTGCTGCCCACAGACTTGGGCTGAAGGGCAATGCCATTGCGCAGTGCCCATCTGCAGGGCTCAGTCACCCACAGCAGTCTTACATCGTCAAAAAGGGGCAGGAGTCTCTCAGCCAGTGCCAGAGCGATGGGGCTGGCCTCCTTCTTCTCCAGATGACTGATCACATTTTTGTAGATAGTCAGAGCCTTCACAGTGATGTGCGTGTTGTCATACTGCAGAGTCTCCATGACGTTTGGCAGCAGGACCCGCACTTTCCTTGCCTGTACAGAAAGACACCATTTGTTTTTAGTCAAGAGGTGAATGGCCACCCTGGCCAGGATGCTCTGGTTACAGAGCACCAGCCTCCTGCTCACTTCCTGGCAGTCTCCTGGGGATGTGGGGAGAGCAGGGCATGGAGAAGGGAGGTCAGGAGAACAAAGGTTCCGTGTCCCTTGCTGAGTCACCCTCTTTGCAAACAGCCCCCAGGAACCCACTTGGAAAGCTCCTGGAAAGCTCCGCAGGCAGCCACCAGGCCCCACCACCATCATCACCCCACCTCCCACCTCCCAGCCAAGGCCAAGCCATGGTGTTGCCTCAGGCCCCAGCACCAGGCTGACGACAGGGCTTCACTTGGCCAAATACTACTCACCACTTCACGTCTCTCTGACTCCATGACAAGGACTCTGAGCACCAGAGAGAGCATCGGCAGGCTTTGAAGCCTCAGACACCTCTGGAGGCACTCTGACTCATAGAAATCCACTGGTCTTCGATTCCCACAGGCCACTCTCTGAAATGAACACAAATGGGAGCAGTGGGTATGCCTGCAGCAAGCCCTGCACCCTGCAGCTCCTGGCTCCCCTGGCAGCTCAGGGCAGGGCATGAGGGACACGCAGCCCGTCCTGGGGCAGCCGTGCCTGCGGAGGACTGTGTGGCTCCTCTGTGCCCTGTGCCTGGCAACACAGAGCATCCTTTCTTTACCTGCTCCTCCTTCCCTCTGTCTATGCACAGCCTCTTGGTCTCACACCTCTGAGGAGCGACTGACCAGCGCGAGCTGGCACAAAGCAGGCACTGGAAGCAGGTGGCTACAGGTGCTACTAGTCCCTGGCCTCACAGCTTGCTCAGCCCCTGCAGAGGCCATGGCAGAACTGTTGCAGTGCTGTATGGTTATGGGAGGACAGTCTGAAAGTATGTGGGCCATATTGGATACAGAGATGAAGTGAACAATATAACAAATACAGAACAAGGCAGATGTCACGTTGCACATAGTAGAAGAAAGTAAAAGTTGAGAAAGATCAAAGCCCTGTTGTACTGCTAGACTGTTGCGTGATCGCCTCTGAGCAACAAGATGGCTGCCAGTAAGCGAGCCTGCCAGGTGGCGTGATAGATGCAAGCAGATACTCTATAGGTACATAAGTCGAATGATTGTAGAATAAAGTGCTTCAGTTATGCACCAGACTGGAGTCGTGTTGCTCATTCCCTTCATATGGTGTGAAAAATGCCAGAAGAATACCCATGCGACAAAGGCCTGTACGGAAAACTGGAAGAAGAGCGCAAAGAGGGGCCGCGTGTGGACACAAATCACCTCTCCAGGCGAAGGCCAGGTTTTCTGGAACAGCACCAGACAGCAACCAGGGGGAACCTTGGAATTGATGTGGAAACCACAGTAGACATCACCCTCATTGATACCAATGTCCGGAAAATTCTCAGCAATGCAGTAGGGCCTTTGATTCATCAAGACAGTAAAGTAGGAGGACTCTTGTTGGGACACTCCTCCGCCGGGGTTAAGGGACTGATTATTCTCCCTGGCGTTATTGATGCTGACTACACGAGGCGTATATACATTATGGCCTATACAGTCTGCCCACCTCTATTTATACCCAAGGGCAGTCGAATCACCCAGATTGTCGCTTTTGATAATCCCACCTGTTATTCCCTCGGGACTGATACTAACTGGGGGGACAAGGGGTTCGGCTCTAGCGGGCCCGCAGTCTGCTTTACTGCCGACATGGGTATGCATCCCACTAAGGGTGTCAACATATCCCAGGGTGGTTTGACCAAATGGATTGTCACCCTATTGGATACCGGGGCAGATGTGACTATAGTTAGCCAATCTGTATGGCCATCACAATGGCCAGTGGAACGGCCAACCTCGGCTATCGCCGGGCTGGGGGGACGCTCAGATCCCTGCATGAGTAGATACACAATACAAATACAATTCCCAGAAGGGCAATAAGTCACTCTCAAAGTATACATGATGGCCTTGCCTGGGATATTAGAAGCTCTTATAGGCCAAGATGTTCTTAGCCAACTGGGGGCGGTCTTTACTACGGACCTATTTTAGGACTGGCCACTGGGGAGCAGTCGCCCAACCCACCACTGATATGGACCACCAACGAGCCTGTGTGGGTTGACCAGTGGCCCATGACAAAAGAGCGACTGCAGATAGCAGAACAATTGGTGGCTGAACAGCTTGCGGCCGGATATTAAACCTTCTGTTAGTCCATGGAATACTCCTATTTTTGTAATCCCGAAAAAGGGTGGGAAATGGCGCCTCCTGCATGATCTACAACAGGTAAATGAGCAGATGCAATTTATGGGAGCTCTGCAGCCTGGAATGCCTTCTCCGGCTATGTTGCCCGATGGATGGCACATACTTACTGTGGACTTGAAGGACTGTTTCTTTACTATCCCTTTGCATCCTCAAGATACACAGAGATTTGCCTTCTCTGTACCAGCGATTAATAAAGCGGCACATGCTGATCGTTATGAATGGGTAGTCTTGCCACAAGGCATGAAAAACTCACCTACTCTATGTCAATTATACGTGGATTAGGCGTTGCAGCCTCTCAGGAAACAATGGCCTAGTACAATAATTTACCGTTATATAGACAACATTCTTTGCTGTCAGCAAGAGCTGTTTACGGAGGACTCTTTGAAACAGTTAGCTGACACTCTATCTAAGAAAGGACTTGTAATTGCCCCCGAAAAAGTGCAACACACAGCCCCATGGAAATACCTTGGGTGGTCCATAGCAGATGCAAAGATTCGCCTGCAGAAGACAGAGCTCGCAACCAAAATACGGGCATGAACTGATGTGCAAACGTTGTTAGGGGACATCCAATGGGTGCGCAATTGTGTTGGTATCTCCAATACAGACATTGCGCCTCTGACTGCGCTTCTGTGAGGACAGCATCCAGCTGATGCAGTTACTCTGTCTGCAGCACAACAGGCTGTGTTGCAACGAATTATACAGAAGCTACAAGAAGCGTGGACAAGTTGACGCATCTTGGAACTGCCTATCTCTCTATTATTGTGCAATGCTGATGACTCACCTTATGCGGTCATCTGTCAATGGCAAAACAAAAAGGGGGAATCTTCCTCCTCCTCTATCTGTGACATTGACAAATGTGATGGGGATGGGGATGTATTTAGAATTTTAGAGTGGGTATTTCTAAGTACAGCCAAAAACTAGTATTCAAACATGGCCAGAAGCAGTGGGAGAGTTGATAAGGAAAGGCAGAACAAGAATTGTAGAAATGAGTGGACGAGAGCCAGATGATATTAGTATACCTGTCAACGCAGTCGATTTAGAGTGGTTGCTGCGGAATGCAACCCCCATACAGGAAGCTTTGTGGAGTTATGGGGGTAAAGTACACTCGCAGCAGCCAAAGGGAAGGCTATGGCAGGTTCTGAAACGTAATCAATGGATGGAGAAAACTAAGGTTCAAAAGGACCCATTGGCCGATGGCCTTACGGTGTATACAGATGCAGGAAAGCGCTTGCGGCGGTCAGCCTGTGTCTGGCAAGAAAAGGGTCAGTGGTGTAAACATGTTATAGAAGGACAGGCTCAAGACTCTCTACAAACATTAGAACTGACTGTGGTGGTTTGGGCCTTAAATAACTGGCTAAATAATTCTTTGAATGTTGTGACAGATTCGTTATATGTTGCTGGCATAGTGCCGTGCCTAGAAGATGCCCTGCTTAGGGAGCCAACTAACCCTTGACTAGGGAGGCTATTCATCCAATTAAGGTCCATGCTCTTGCAGCGAACTAAGGCCTGTTGCATTATACATGTGCGAAGTCATCAGTGGAATATCGGTTTGGGGCAAGGTAATCAGTTGGCTGACAGCCTGGTCAGTCCAGTGTGCCACGCACCCCCAATGGACAAATTTCAGCAGGCTAGACAAAGTCATGAGACCTTCCACCAGAATGCCAAAGGCCTACGGAGGCAATTTGAGTTGACAGAAAACAAAGCTCGATCTATAGTTCAGGCCTGTCCTAAATGTGGGAACCATGGGCCAGGAATAGGACAAGGAGTTAACCCAAAAGGGTTAAAGGCACTAGAGTTGTGGCAAATGGATGTCACACATGTTCCCGAATTTGGTAGGCTAAAATATGTGCATGTAACAGTTGACACCTTTTCAAAAATGATATGGGCAACCGCATTGGCGGGTGAAAAAGCACATCATGTGTGTAAACATCCACTTGCTTGCTTTGCAGTGTTAGGAGTCCCTGAGCAGATCAAGACAGATAATGGGTCTGCATATATTAGTCAGAAAGTCAGGACATTTATGTTAAAATGGGGTGTCAAACACGTAACAGGGATTCCACGCTCACCGACAGGGCAAGGACTCATAGAGCATACTCATCAAGTCCTAAAAGACTATCTGAATAAGCAAAAGGGAGTAGAAACTGAGGCACAGCAAAGACTGGAACAAGTACTTTTTACCTTGAATTATCTGTGTCTGGTGGGTGATTGAGAAGAACCACCAGTGATGATACACCACCAGAATTCTCAAGTTTAATAGAACAATGACCCTACCACAGTTTAGAATTGCAGACCAGTGTGGGTGCCTAGCTGAGCGGTGAAGCCTGGGATCAGTCCAGCAATCAAGATGATCAGAATCCTGATTCTGGAGATAGCAATCCCGATAATGATGGCCCTCCATCACATTGAGCCTATGGAAAATATGTGGGTTACCTGGGCAAATAAGACAGGGCAGTCTGCCTTTTGCTTATCGCTTGCGTCTGCAACAGAGCCCTTTCGAACATGCTTATTGGGAGTACCTGGGTTTGAAGCAAAGGAATTTGCTACCTACAGTACAGGGAATTGTAGAAATTTCACAACTGTTAGTAATTGCACCGCAGAGCTTATAAACAAGTTAAATCGCACGCTACCATGGGACCCGCAAGAACTAAATTTGTTAGGATCAATGCGAATTGGTAATACCTCTGGAAATTGGATCCAAACTTGTATCTTTTTTGGAGGACCTGGCTTAACTGGTGTAAACAAATTTCGACCCCAAAATTGGTCAGGATGGACAAACATCACCCCCACTGCCGCCTGTTATGACTATCAGTCCAAGGGAGGCTTTTGTGGAACAAATGACACTCGGGGACCTGGCCAGGGACTGGGGGCCCTTGGGGCAAAAACGCGTAACGCAATGCCAATTTGGAATAATGGTACACCCAGGACTTTGCCACCTGATATCTTTTTCACAGTCGCCGCTGTCATCGGTTATTGCCAGCCCTGGGTCTCCATCCAACCATGCCGCAACATCTGGGTCACCCTTGCCAACATGACAGGACAAGAAGCAATGTGCCTGTCCCTGGCTAGTGCTAACGACCCATTTACGACATGTTTGGTGGGGATCCTGGAAGATAACAAAGACTGGACTGTCTACTTGCTGTGAGTGCCCCTAGAGCCACAGGAATTAGATGTCCTGGGAAGTGTAACAGCCACATCATGTGTAAGGTTCAATTACATAGGCAAAAAACAAACCATGAAACAAATCGTCAATGCCATACCTGCTCCTTATTGCAATGCATCTCTTTGGTGTAATTATACAAAACTATAATAGCATCATTCCTTGTGCCAGGAGCAGCTCTGCTCAGCTGTGGGATCGACTGTGGAATGGACGCCCCTAGGTGCACCCCGAGCATTTTCCTCAGAGGCGTCTCCACTCTCAGCCACTCACCACGGGAGTAGACAAGGACCTCCTGAAGCCATGGACAAATTATTTTAAGTGATATTTTCTTGTGGTATGAATGAAAAGTGCAAGAGGCCTCTTTGCATGATTGTGTGATTGTGCTGTGCGAGTGAGAAGCAGCATCGCTGCGAAGCACCATCCCTAGTGTTTAGTGGCTTGTTGACTGATGTAGATTCTAGTAGGCACACTACTTTACAATCATAATTCTGCATGTGGTTTTCACCCTGTTGCTTATTGCAATGTCTGCAGTGCTTGATAGAAAAATCTATAGAAAGCGTTTGGTTGCTCAAAAACAAGAAGGGGGAATTGTGGAGTCATGGTCAAGTGAGAAGGGGCATGATTTAATTACAATGAGCAACTCAGGTTTTGAAGGACCGTGAAGATAATGTAGGCCCAGGGCTGATAACCTTGAGTGATGTTACAACTAGAATATGCGGAACTATGTTCAGGAGGAGAGACGACACCGGTGCACCAATCATATTAGTGCTAGAGACGTCTGCACGGAGAAGCTAGACCAATCATAAGTTGTTGTCAGCGCGTGCTGTAGGGAGTAGCCTATATATACTTTGTTAGAACATGCGATAAAGGAGAACGATTATACTCGCATCGAGGTTGCGTCATTACTCTGGGTCCGTCTCCCACTCCGACAGGGTAACTCACAATTATTTGAATGATGCTGCCGTTGATTGTGTTGGTTCTGAAAAGCTTGCGGCTCCTTCGACTACGGACCACAGTGCACAGCTCCCTCAAGACAGTTCTTGAAATTTTAGCATGGGAAATCATCTCCTCCCACATGTCCAGGGTAGTGCTGCAAGATGAAAATGCTGTTGGCAGGGCTGCCCTGGTCACAGCACCGTGACCCAGAGCAACCCCGCAGGCCCCAGGCTGTCCTGCAGCCCTGGACCTCCCCACCCCATGCTTAGGGAGCCCTGGGGGACCAGGCTGGGCAAGCAGGAGGGGGCTGAGGTGGCGCTCCCTGTGAGGCAGGAGGGAGCGTGACGGGGTTCCTGGGCTGCCTTGGTCCGGTCTGGATGCTGAGGCCCTGGCTGCCCCAACAGGGCTGGCGAGCACCGTGTGATGGAGGGGCCCACATCTCAGGGATGTCCTGCAGCTTTCCTTGGCTCTGGCAGCCAGAGAGTCTCTGGAACCCTCTCCCAGCATGGAACAAGCCCCCAGGACTGTCGGAGCTGGTACCTGTCAAGTGACGGAAGGTCGGTCAACACGCTTATGACTGCTTGTCTGGGAAACTGGCCGGTCAGCGCATGCAGTACTGAAGTGAAGATGTTCCGGGGTAAAGATGTGTTGTTGCTATTTAGGTTGTCATGGAGGAACCTCAGAATCTTTGGCACCTGGAGAGGACACAGGAGAGAATGTAGCTGCCACTGGACTGCAGCCACTTGCCCAGGGGCCACTGAAACTGCTGCCCAAGTGCTGGGAGTGTGAGGCAGGATACAAGCAAGGGATGAAAGGGCTTGAGGGCCGGGCAATACAGCCATGGGCTGCTTACTTCCATCAGCCAGGCTTCAGGGTCTTGGATGGCCACTTCCAGCATGAATTTGGCCCACTGCTTCTTATTGGTATCGATGCTGGGTTCTTGAATGATCTCAAGTGTCATGTGGACAATGTCTTTTCTATGAGAAAGCTGGATGTGGTTTCCAAATATCTATGGGAGAAAGGAAGGAAGGAAAGGAAAATATGTCACACTGAGTCAGAAAGCAAGGCCTGGGGAGGGAAGATCAGGGGAAAAGGAGGGACAAAGCAGATGGCCTGGCTGAAGGGTGTCTGGCTCCTTACCTGCTTCTCGGAAAAAATGTACAGGGAAAAAATAACATTCCAGATCCTCTCCATGGCTCTCTCCTTTACAATTTTTGTGTTGGAGGTGGTAAATTGCAGCAGCACCTGCAGGAAGCAAAGCTGCTGATCTGCTCTGGGAGCTGACAACTGCTCCAGCAGAAGCAGCGCTGCTGAACTCCTGGCTGGACTCGCACTGCTCATCAGGGATTCCCCAGAACTGGAGCAAAGCCCTCAGTGGGGCACCAAGCCCCCGGGTCCCTTGACACAGATCCTGTGGCCAACCTTGCAGCCAGGCTAGTAGGTACATTCCACCCCCGGTGGTGGCTCAGCTCCTTCAGCTCCTTTCCCTTCCCGTGCCCTCCCCCAGAACACGGCCCTCTGTCCCCTCTCCATGAAGGCCGGCTTCTGGGCATGAACTGCCCAGGGGTCTGCAGTGGGGTGGAGATATTGCCAGTGGGAGGCCAGGAGAACAGAGTTTTGGGGCTGGGCTCCTGTGCAGGATGGGCAGGTCCCAGGGGAACTCTGCCGCGTTCACACCTGGCAAGGAAAGCACGGGGGACCAGGAAAGCAGGGCGATGGCAGCTCCAGATGCTGCCAGTGTGGTGCATAAGGACAGGGCTCATTCTCCCACGGCTTTGGTGCAAGGAGAGCTCTGGGGGCAGAGGAGGCCCAGAAGTGCTGCGGGGAAGCTGTGCTGTGACACAGGAAGGACCTGTGGAGGGCAAGGGACGTTGACAGCAGCCAGGGGACACTGGGGCCCTAGAAGAGCTTGGTGGGCAGCCCCTGGCTCCCGAGTGTGCTGGGCACGCTCCCAGCAGGCACTATGGTCTCTGTGCATGGCACAGGGGGCACTCTCCACTATTATATGTCACCTCCCTCTAGGGTGTCCCTTGTGAAGCCCACACTGTGCAAATTGCAGACCTGAAAGATAATGTTCACCCTGTTCCAAATGATGGAGTCAGGAGGGCTGATCAGCAATGTTCTCAGCATGATGTCCATATCGTTCAGGGTCTGGAAGAAGAACAAGAGGTTGTGACAGGCTATCAGCAGTTCCTCACACTGCTAAGAAACTGTGCTGAACTTCTCCTTGCTGCCAAGAAAGGACAGCTGCAGCTCCATGCACTGCCCAGGGGAGGCCACAGGGCAGAAAAGCTGCTGTGTTCAGACCAGGCCTTGAGCACTGGCTGCTGCCAGGCGGATGACAAGGGTGAGAGGGAAGGGATGGGGTAAAGCAAGGCAGAGACCCTGCTCTGCAAGGCTCTTCAGTCATCTCTAAACACAGGGAAACTGCATGGAGCCAGAGGGATGGGGGCTCCAGTAGCTCACCCAGCACATACCATATTGTAGAGCTGCATGTCCAGTTCCTCTTTCGGAGGAAGGAAGAAGACACTGCTGGAACATGCAGTTACAAGAGACATCATTTTGTCCTCCATCACCATCTCCACCTTGCTGAAAAGAGAGACAACCTTGCTGGGATCAGTGCCTCGATGACATAGAGAACTGGACACACACCTCCCGTGGGCAAGATTCCCCATAAGGGATGTGGATCCCTGCTGGGAGGAGCGTCTTCCTCTACGAGGCTGGCCTAGGTCAGAGAACAGTCCTGACACCTCCCAGCAGAGAGCTTCAGTGCTCTCTATGCCTTCTGGACAAGCCCCAAGCAGGGGAGAGAAGAGGCCCTGCCCGGATGGTGAATGCCTCCTTGCCAGATCTTCCAGGCCCATCCCCTGGGGAATTGCCAAAACAGCCAGGGACAGGGTCTGTACCTCAAGGCATCGAGAGCTAGCATGGCTTGCTGCCGCACTGCTGTGCACAGCTTGTCCCTGGGCTCCTCGTCCAGCAGCACCTGCAGAGCACAACCGGGATAGGACTTGGCAGCTGTTGATACCCAGCACCGGCACAGCCAGCACTGCTGGGCAGGACCAGTGGAGCCCTGGTGTCCCCAGCCCAGCACCGGCACTCAGAGTGCCCCCTGCACCTTCCAACACTGAGGTCCCAGCAGCATCCACAATGTCACTGGGAGCAACTTGGCGTCCATGCGTTTTGCCCCCAATCACCCCTGCCCAATGCCCAGGGGGCCTCGCTCCTTCCCCAGCCCACTAAGATGTGCCCTCACCTGGATGTTCTCTGCCAGATTATTGCTGCAGCAGAAGACGTCCAGGCCCTCTAACAAGCCCTTCTCTCGGGCGGTTGTGCACACGGTGATGATGTTCTTCAGGAACCTCATCTTCTGCACCTCATCCTGGCAGCCACAGAGATACCACGGGGGAGTGTGAGGGGGGAGCCACAGCCAGCAGGACCGCAGCATTGTGGGGTGCGGAGCTGTGCGGGACGCCTGGAGGGCGGCAGCTCTGCCCAGCCAGCAGCCCTCCAGCAGCCTGGCAGCAGAGCTGGGGCACGACCAGGACGTGCAGGCACAGCCGCCATGGAAAGGGCTGCTCTTACCCCTTCTGGGTTTTTGACGTAGGCCTCGATGAAGTCCACAGCTTCATCTTCCTCTTCATACACAGGTAGCCAGCTAGCATCTAAGACAGAAGGAGAGCAAGCATTGCTGTAGAGAGGGGCTTAAGGATGAAGCAAGGGAAGGGGGCCCTGGCTTCAAGCAGGGGCCGTGGCTGGCCCCAGCCCTGCCCACCCCAGCGCAGACCCTCGCTCACCAGGCTGCAGCGGCTCCACGTTGAGCATCTCGATGGGCTCCCCTGAAGAGCTGCTCTCCTGGGAGTTCTCATTCTCTTCCCAGGCCACCCTGGGGCGGCTTGGGGGTCTCTCCTCCATTGAGAGTGATGAGGGTGAGAGTCAGGAGGGGGCAGGCTCGGGACTGCCACGGAGACGTGGGCTGCACTCGGGCTCCTCGCCAGTCCCACTCGCTCCTGCCCTGTCCTCTCGCTGTCCTGATGGACACTGGGGGGGCATTGTGCCAGCACCAGCTTTTGTAAGGTGTCACCAGCCTGTGGCACAAAGGGTCCTTCTGTGACCTCACGCCCCCGGCTGGGTGTGGCTGGCTCAGGGCCCTCCCTTTTCTCAGCTCCTCTCAGGGCTGCTCTTGCACACAGGCCCAGAAAATGGCTCCGTAAGTTTTAATATCATCTTGCAGTTGTTGCTATTTTTTAGGAGCCGAGGAAAATGGGATAGGTTAATGTATGCTCAAGGGTTTTGCATCTTACTGGGATCAAAAGACCCAAGCTGATTGTGGGCTGAGTAGTGATCATATCATGACATGCATTCAACCAAAATCTAAAGAGAGGACTGAGCTTCATTATCTCCCCTAAATGAAAAACGAATCAACTGATTCATGAATATTATTCTCTTTAGAGCCATTAAAAAAAAAAAAAAGTCCGTGTATTTCATTTGTAAAAATATTCGCAGTAAAGATCTGTGTACTTAAATAATTCTGTTTCATGAGGACATAAACCTTCAGTTCTGTGGAAACCCAAATAAATGTTTATGAACTGCCACACTTCAAACAGGACTTTAGTTCAGGGATAAACAAACAGCGAAGAATCCATAAACAGCAAACACTGCTTTTGAAAATGTTTTTGGCTTTCGACATAGAAGCATGATCTTCATTGTTCATCTTGCATTAGTAGATGTGCTTTTACCCATTATCAGAAATAAGCCTTTGCTCATGTGAAATATTAAGGCAGCCTTACAGTCCCCATGAAGAAATTCTGACTTTGCAGAAAGTAGGTGTTAGAGAAGTAAGCATGAGGATCATAGGTAAGCTACCATGCTGATAGTATGATGCCACCATTGCAGTTATTTTCAGTTTATATTCATGGGAAAAGCACTAGTTTCTCACGTCCTGGGGCAGACACCTGTTGGCACTACGAGCTTCCATGTTGGCCGCCATGCTCTCATGACTCTTCAGTGGGCAGAGCCATAGGATGTGGGGGAAATGAAACCAATGAACTTCATCAGCAATTAAAGGGGTTTTGTAGAATCATTCTTAAGCTCTCTAAAAATCATAGAGATTTACATGACTAATAATAGAATTGTGTGAGGATTTTAAAATTTTGTTATCAATGTTCCCTAGGATTCTCTTCATTCAGTTTGCAATATATGCTCAGAGCCAAACCAGAGATTTTTCAGTGTTATTTCATGCTGCTTACATTCTGGAAGAGGTTGAATTTCTGTACAGAATGTTCTGTAGTTTAGGGGGAAAAATAGCCACTCTAAGTACTGTCCTTAAAGCAATAGCATTTGATTTGCAATAAAGTAAATTGTATAAAAGTTTTTGTATTACTGGTTTCAAACTCTTAAGTTAGTGACTATTCAGCTCATCTTTACCACTCTATAGGGAAAGATAAATTACAATTGAAGTATTTTGATTTCTGGTGTTTGTACAGTCTGAGCATGTATGCTCGGAATACAGCATTTGTGCTGCATATTACTAATGTTCTCAAAAAATATGTATCTTCTGTGAGAGAGCTGAATAAAATTTCCTTTGCTTGTAGATTTGCATATTTTTGTCATTTTTTTTTTCTATAGAAGTTCATGATTCAGTGGTGTGGCACAACTTATTTTGTCTTTTTAATCTATCCACTAAATAAATTTAACATTCTGATTTGAAGAAAAAAGTTTACACATCTCAGTAACACTTCCAACTTGTGTTCAAGGTCTTAGATTTAAATCTGTCCCCAGTTTTAAATGCTATCACCTTTTGTTTTAAGGACAGAAACCACATTATCTGAGTTTCCAGTATCCCAGGAAGCTGGGAGTTGTCTACCCTCAAACAGATTCTGAAGTAATGGGAGGCAGATTTCATACACCTGTGATTTGTGGTGCCTCCCTTGAACTGGTTGTTAGTTCCTCTGTATATGAAGAGAAACAGACTTCTCCAGAATGCAATTACTCCCATCCAAAAGAACCAGTACAAATCACCCTCTCAATTTCTTTCTCCCTTCATTGACTGCAGAGTGTCTTTCTTTTTCAATATATGCTTCCCTCTTAAGTGCTCATAGTAAAGTGAATGAATGAATCTTTGTACACCTAAAGTAGATTGTGCAGACAATCACACATCACTGCAAATCTTATTAGAATTATTTACTGTAGTTGCTGCTTTGTGCTTGCTGTGCAAACCACGAAGTAAGCTTTCAGTAAGTTGCACCAAGGTAGTGAAGTTGCCTTTCTTATTGTAAATCTTAGTTTAGTTGCATGAGTTCAGTAAGTTTTTTTTTTTTTTTTTTTTTTTTTTTTTTTTTTTCCCTGATCCCTGCCAAGGAAAATACTAGATCTCAGCACACCATTTTATCCATTCTACCAGAATTGTTTAGCATTTCATACATTTTTAGCAGGCACTGGAGGCAGGTGAAGCTGTGTTTTTTAGAACTGTACACTCTCAGACACACCTCCTATAGACCTGCCCCAAGTGCAAAGTGAAATATATCAACTTAGAAACAGTTACTTTGAATTTGGGATGCACTTGAAGTATGTGTTCAGTAGGTGTGGCCTAGCTGGTGGGAGGTAACTGCTGGGACTCACTTCCCGCATGCAATCTTCCCAGTCCACCAGCTTTGCAGTCTGTTCACGTATGGATATTGCACAACCATATAACTGCGTTAGAGTTGTTCAAAGATTTTGCATATTGGTCCTCTTGTGCTGTTTCTCCACAACATGAATTTCAACCAAATTTCCAAGAATTATTAGACCCTCTTAATTGAATGTTGAAAATCCCAGTTTGAAACATGGTGATGGAGTGTAGTGTTGGGATTGTTTAATATGCTCCCTTGCTCTCTGACTGTACTTAAGCTGCCTGATTTTGAAGCTTGACTTGAGTGCGTGTGTTCAGAAAATGACATCACATGCAGCATTGTGAATAGCTGCTGACATTTCTCATCTGAATGTTTGCTTTGGTTCCTCAGATTAATTTTCCAAACTTCCTCTGAGCTATAGGGATCATGGGATTTGCAGTATAATATGATACAGCAACTGTTTTATTTATTTTTATTCACCAAAGACAGATCTTGCCTAACCGACATGGTGGCCTTCTATGATAGAGTGATGGCATTGGTGGACAAAGGAAGGGCGATGGATATCATCTACCTGGACTTGAGCAAAGCCTTTGATTTTTGTCCCTCACCACATTCTGCTCTCTAAATTGGAGAGGTATGGATTTGAAAGATGGACTGTTAGGTGGATAAAGAATTGGTTGGCTGGTCGCAGCCAAAGGGTTGTGGTCAATGGTTCTATGTCTGGGTGGAGGCCTGTCACAAGTGGTGTCCCTCAGGGGTCGGTCTTGGGTCCAGTGCTCTTCAACATCTTTATCAATGACACAGACGATGGAATCGACCTGGACAGGCTGGAGAAGTGGAGAATGCTGTCAGAAATAGTGTCAAAAGCTTTACTGAAGTCTACACACGTGTCCACTGGGAAAGAAAAAGAAGGTGAAAAGAGGAGGTGAGGAGCATAATTTGATTATGTTGGAAGATTTAGACTCAGAATGATGGACACCAGGGAATGAAATTCCAGTCTCTAAACCCTGGTTCCTGTTAAGACTGGGGGAGACACAACTGATTTCCTTTTAGACAGTGGCACAACCCATTCAGTAGTGACAACTGTAAAGGACCTTTGCATGAGGCAAAAATCCCAATTGTTTGTGCTAGAGGGCAACGAGCCCTAAGACCATTCCTGCAGCCAACGGACTGTAAAAGCGGGGGAAGAATGCAAGTACACCAATTTCTATGTATGCCTGAGTGACCTCTCCCTTTGCTGGGAAGAGACTTATGGCCTAGGTAGACCACATCCACAGTGTTTTCCTCATCCACTAAGTGTGTCACCTTGTCGTAGAAAAGATCAGGTTCATCAAGCAGGACCTGCCTTTGATAAACCCGTGCTGACTGGGCCTCATCACCTGGTTGCCCTGTATGTGCTGCTTGATAAAACTCAATGTTCTGCTTCCCTGGCACCGAGGTCGGACTGACAGGCCTGTGGTTTCATGAATCCTCATTCTGGCCTTTCTTGTACATGGTCATCTTGTTTGCTAGCCACCAGTCAACTGGAACTGCCCCCCCCCCCCCCCCAATTGGCCAGGACTGTAGGACTGCTGATAAATGAGGGGAAGCAGCTGGTGAACACTTCCACCAGCTCCTTTATTACCCTTGGGCTTTGGCCCAGGTACAGGTACAGCTGTGCATGCATGGGGTAGCTGGGTGGCCATGTCCAAAGTGACCATGAGGAGAGCTGGGGGTGCCTAGCCTTCGCTTCAAGGGTGGCACGGGAAAGGGGGACCCAAAGCCCAGCCCCTAAGTATAAGCACTAAGTAAAATCTGTAGCTGTTTCACTTACAGCACTCTCTTGTACTGCAAATACTGAGGATTTCTCAGTCCCTTGGGGCAGTGACACCAAGCAAACAACCAAATAAACCCATCCAAACCAACAAAGACAGATGAACAACTGGAAAAGTGAAATTAAATGGATGTCTCTTGTTCTGTATCAGATAATTATCTTTTTTCTAATGTGTGCTTTATTTCACCATTATCCTTGCAAGGTAACATCAAATGCATTCCTACTAGACTAGGGTGAGTTTAAAAGATTGTATATAACCTATCTTTATCATGTCATGTGTCATGACGTGTTGTGACAGGAGCCCAGTGCACCATCAGGATTCTGAGACAATATCCTAATACAACTGGATGCACAAAGATGTGCTTTTCCCCAGCAGCAACACAAAACCCATGGTAGTGGTATTTCTCCAAATGCGAGTCCTAAGAAAACCTCAGTGGGGAGAATCTTTGGCATGTAGATATGCACATGTGCTACACACAAGTTGAGTATGGGAATGGAGAAGCTGACACACACAAATGAATACTTGTTTGTGCTAGAGGGCAAGGAGCCCTAAGACCATTCCTGCAGCTAACAGACTGTAAAAGCGGGGGAAGAATGCTAGTACACCACTTTCTATGTATGCCTGAGTGACCTCTCCCTTTGCTGGGAAGAGACAAATTAAATGTCCAAGTGAGTTTTTCTACAGACAAGATAGAAGTTAAGATTTCACCTGAAAATGCTTGGAAAGCCCATATTTGCCTGCTGCTAGAGCTGGGAAGGCACCGGTAGGTACCTGAAGAGGTTTTAAATGGAGTAACTCAATTTTTCTGGACAGGAAAACAACCTGCGAGAGCAAAAAAATGTGTACCCAGTCCAGATTGAGTTAAATCTGGAGCAATGGCTTTATGGGTACCCCAATATCAAATTAGCTTTGCAGCAAGAAAAGGGAAGAGCTGTTGATAGACAAGTTTCTATCATATGGATTAATTTGTGCATGCCAGTCCAGCTTTAATGCCCCTATTCCACTGGTGAAGAAACCAAGTACTAGAGAATATAGGTTTGTGCAGGACCTGTGGGCTATAAATAAAATAACTAAAGACATACACGGACTCCCATACATGATGCATCCTCAATCACTGTAGATGAATTACCAGAAAAAATGCTTGACAGACCCGAGCACATCAGCCAGCTCTGACTGCCTCGGTTTGAGCTTGGCTGCCTTACAAATTGAATAAAAAAGAAGGCTACAAAAAGTACACAACATGCAGTCTGATACAGAGCCATCTCCTGGGGGCACACGGTCTTAGGAGGCAATGAAAACTACTTTCTGGAGCCCACTGAGATGAGCAGCATTTCTTTCCCCAAACAGAGGTCTCTTAGCAGCACCTCCCAGCTTCCTGAGCTGCTAGCAACATCCTCACTGCAACATTTGGTATGGACAATGTGGAAGTAGTAGTAAGCACTCCTAGAACAAGAGTCATAAGAAAGCAAGTTTAGAAATGAGGTGCTGAATAGACACACAGATGTCCCAAGTACTTTTCCTACATACTTCTCCCCTCTCCCCCCCGCAAATAATCTCCATATTCCAGCAAGTAATAAGCTGTTCTGTGATCAGGAAGACTATCAAACCCATTTTCTTACAATCTTGTGCCATACCTCCCCCTAAGAAATCCTGCCCAGCTCTCTTGTGCCTGCTATTCATTTGGCTGGGCCAAGTAATGACTCCTCAAGTGTACCCATGGACTGTCTAACCGAATACACAGACGACACCTGGGCTGCTACCTGATATGGGGGAGCACAGCAACTTTATCTCTCAGCACACACCAGTCTGGATCTCATCACTTCCCATACACACCAATCTTCAGAAGGTCTCAAGTTTAAGTACCTGAGAGATCTCTACATCTGTCAAGTGAAATGGAGAAGGTAGCAAGAAAGGAGCAGAACAGCTTTTCTAGAAAAAAATGGATGTGGGCACTGAACCACATGGGCCGTATCTAAAGCAGCACACAACTGGATTGGTTAAATGACAGCGGTACATTAAACACATGTAACATTCCCAGTTAATTTAGTCAGTCATTCTAATTGGTTCATCTTCTTCCCTTAGGTTTCCCATTCTTTACTAAACCAAGATTGCAAATTAATAGCCTGGCAATCTTGCTTTCCTGCTAGGAAATACATTTGCGAGAAGCATTTGCTTTTTCCCCACTACAATAAGGCTGCACCTTTACTG